>APFE030398183.1:230572-265772 GCA_000404065.3 Pinus taeda | reverse complement strand
ATAAGGGGGTTGTATTAATAACAATAAGGGGTTACACTAGTAGTATAGGGGCCTAACATGCCCCTCTCCTTCAAAAAGTGTTGTCCTCAATGCTTAAGTAGTTCTTGATGCTTTTGTATAAAATTCTTGTCCTTCCATGTGAAATTTTCAACAGGTAAGTTTTTCCACTTGATGAGATGCTTTGAAATTGATCGATTTCGTAGCTGTCGACTTCTCGGTTCTATAAATGCTTCAAGTTCCGATATGCCTTTTCCTTCCTTGTCAAGTTCTGACAATATTGTTGGAATTGGGATATTCGACAACTTTTGAATGAGTTCCCACCCTGCTTCGCCATTCCTCCATTCATACCTTCCTTTGTTTATCAAATTTGGTTGGATAATTGTGCCAACCTCTACCATTTCTGCAACCATATGTTCAATTTGTTCAATTTCACTCCTTTGGGCATATGGATATCTATAAGGCTTGATGCTTGGAGGAACACATCGTGGAATAAAATGAAGAGCAGGATCATGATCACGAATACGTGGGAGACATTTGGGAGTCTCAAATACCTTGGAATGATTGTCCAAGACTTTTTGGAGATCTGGAGAAATACATGATTTCGATGTGCGAACAGTTAGCAAACATAATTGTGCAATTACGCCTCGTTGTTCTTTCTTTAGAAGCTTTTTCATTCAGTTAGAGTTGATTATTTTTCCTGGTTTCCTTGTGACCCCCTTTAATTCAACTTCCTTTCCTTCCGAAGAAAATTTCATAAATAGTTCTTCAAAATTAAAAGTTGTTGTACCCAAGGATTGTAGCCATTGGACTCCTAGTACAACATCAACACCACCCATTGGAACGGAAAACATTGGGCTATTCATTAAATATTCTCCCATGGATAGCTTGATATTATGGCACTTTCCAGAGCAATTTATGGTTCCTCCACTTACAACCGTCACTTGACACTCTGGTGCTGGATCTAGGAAACAATTCAAGTCCTTGGCTATCTTACAATTTGTTGACACCTAATCCGAAACGGATGGGTGAACCGGACAGTCATCCAGAAGATGAACTGATCCGTTTTATTTGTATATATATATATATATATGTAGATTACCTAATGAAGAATATCTCAGTTTTCTCTCGCTCATTAAGCCTGGAGTTACCCTGGCCTGACAGAATAATGTAAATTTCAAAAAAAATTGGACCCTAGGACCTTGGTGGTTAAGTCAAAGTCAAACTTTTGTGGATCAACGGTCGAGATGATTTTGATGGGAATCAAGCCAACTAGCCATTATTTTCCAATTCGAGGAATTTCTCTATAAATAGAAGGCATTATGCTTCTATTAGATATCTAATCTTATGATGTGTTGAGCTCTGATGTAATTTTGTAAACACTAGTGTGAAGCCATTGTTCTGCTGTGATCATTTGAACTTCATAATAAAAGACTTTGGGGTACAGTTCATGGTGTCTTTGTCTCATTGATTTGCGGTATGTGTTGGGTATGTGCTTAAAATATTATTTGAATCGTTATTGCATTTGTAGATGATAGGAACATTCTATTGGTAAGTTGTGGGCTTACCTTAGGTGATCTGATTCATTGTATGTTCTAATGATTTTTCTTGAGAAAATATATAGAGTTTGCAGGTTCCTCGACCTTTGGGATTCAAGTTCACAGATTGTGGGCACATGCTAACCTTGTTTGGACTTTGAATATTTTATGTAACGTTCTTACTTCGCTAAGGTTGTGGTTAAATATCTATCTTTCGAAATACATCTAGCCATCATCATATAACAATTAATTTGTATATCTTGTAAATAAATGTTGTATAAATTTTGCAAATAAAAATTTTTTCTAACCCATGTTTTGCAATTGAGGTTTGGGGTTTTGGAGTTTTGTAAATTTTTGTATATAGTGGGGCTTTGGGCACTTGTAAATTTTTTTGTGCAGGTGAGATCCAAGAAGAATTGTTGGATTATAACTAGATCTAGGCCTTTGAGGTTAAGATCTAGTCTCTAGAATTTCTTGCAGGGCCAGCAAATAAAAGAATTTGCGGTGAAATTGAAGATCTAAAGCAAATTCAAATTTTGGCAAGCTGTTTTTTGAAATTTTTTAGGGCCCAACGTCCTCCTCCAAGCTAGTCGTCTAGCCATACTTGCGCTAGTCATTGCCATTTGTGGGCCTATTAAACCTAGCCATCAGCCCCATAGGCTTAGCCGCAGGCTTCTAGGGCCTTTGCTTGCCCTTCCTTGCCTAGTAATGGGCATTTGTGGCCTTTTTAGGCCTGGACGTAAGGCCTAAAGCCCATTTTAGGCCTGGCTTCGATATCTTTCTAATTGGCGTTGAAACTTTGGTGAATAAGCGCTCTCATATTGTCATTCTTGTTTCATTGCTAATATCCATTTATGAATGATAAATCTACATTGGTATGGAAATTCTAAGTGTTCTAATCTAATTGAATATCTCTTGCACAATTAAATAATATTGGCACTATCTTGTTGAAATATCCTAGAACTTCTAATTGAAGTAAGAGTATTGATAATCATGTGGTAATAATCATTGGTATCTTGTTAAGCATTGGTTAAATTATTCTAAGTGCTTCAGTTATCATTGAATAAGTTATTACGGGATTTTGGCACATCTCGTAGTTGTTGAATAATTGCGTATTGTCGGTATCTATTGTATCTCATTGGCACTTGGTAACTAAACACATTTCCTTGTAGTTAAGATTGTAATCTCATTGATAAGTACTTGGAGGTATAACTTAAGATCAAGTCATAATTAAGTACTTAAGAGACTTAAACAATCTTACCTTAAGAATCACCATATCCATCTTGCATTGCATACTAAGTCTAGTTGCATTAATAATTTACCTCCAAGCATAAGCTTGGTTGGTAGATATTTCAGGCCACCCTTTCTCAATTTAGTTTGAGCAGCTTAGACCCTCTTTAGTGTTTAACACAGTGACCTTACAATCGTCAAACCCACAGTCTTTTTAGCATCGGTTGGTTGGGACATAGGGGGAGATACCATTAATCAAGTCTTTGCTTGCTTCTCGTTGGTTTCCACCCCACAACCTACTCTAGAGACTAATTCCAAAATAGTTAAGAGGAAGGTTATACCTAGATAGGAATATAATTAAAAGTAACCAAGATTCTTGCATCACACCTAAGTCTTAGGATTTGCATAGCATATAGGTTAGTGAAGCATTCAAGCAACGATTGTCCATTCGGTTACTCGACATTTAATTGGTATTAAGCAACAAGTTTACTCCGTAAGGCACTGGTCTTACAATTCAATTTAATCTAATCTTTTAACCTTGCTAAAATTATCCAACTAGCTAGGTCATTCAATCGTTCTCCCGGACTCGTTGGTTGCCAACTTGTCCTTCATCTTCACATTTCCATAGGGACTACCCCCCATAGCCTGTTGTTGGGAGACAACTAGAACGAAGAGGTCGGGGATTAGAGTGACAACCCCCAACCTGAGTCATTGTCACAATGCATGTATAATTTGAGCGACAACATTTTTTGGCGTCGTTGTCGGGCATAGATTTCCATGTCCTTGCTCCTCGCAACAATTTTCAATCTTTCCATCTTTTCTTTTATTCTCTCTCTCCATTCTTGGTCCCGTCAACGCCACAACATTTTTTAGCGTCGTTGTCGGGGACCAATTTATTGGACCTTGGCTTTGCGACATTCGTCTTAATCATCTTCATATTCTTATTATCTCATCATTCCTTATCCCATCAACGCCACATTTTCTCGCGCCATTATATCTCTTCTTCTTTTCATCACCTTACCCTTTTTCCTCTCACTAATCTATTCATCTTTTCTATCTGCACATTTAGCACCTGGACATTCTAGTTGGTATCCTGTTTGAGTGGTGACTACACTTATTCATCCATTTTTTCTCTCAAACAAGAAGCCCTTGCTGATATACATCTGCATCTCCCTGACTAACTTTTCGATTTTTGCCTTTTGGATTTTGGAGATAGTTTCATGTTCAAGTGGCGACTCCACTTCTTTCATTTCTTCCAAGAATTTCTGCTAGACGCTCACTTCTTGTGGATCTCTTGCTTTTCTTGAACAAGGATCTCTCTCTCTCTGACATCCATTGGCTCATTTTCCTTTAAGCAAGACATCATGGATGACTTGTTCGCCCCTTGTCGTTCTACTAACATTCAAGGTCATCCTCATGACATTACAAAGAGAGAAGTTAATCAGGTTAAGGAATTAACAGAAATCATTAAAAGTATGCGAGCTGGATTTAAAAATCAAATCAATGATATGGAAAATCACCTAACTAATATGGAGAAAGCTCAAGAAAATGTATCACATCAAAGCATGTCATATTGCAGACCTGAATCCACTTGTTCCATTGCAATCAGAGTCTGAGATAGTGGAAAGGAAAGAACAAGTGATCAAGGGGATCTTATCAAGGAATTAACTCAAAGGCTTAGAGATATGCAATTCAGTGAAGCTCAGTTGATGAAAACTATGGAGCTTAATCAAGAGAAATTGCTAGCAGATCACGACAAGGAAATGAAATCCCTGCACATCAGGTGGATGGCTATTGAGGAAAGGAATGTTAAAGAGCTAAGCTCCATAAAGGAAAATCAGAAGAAATAAATAAGCTTTATTCAGGACAAGGAAGTCAGTGTTCAGAACAGATTATTAGCCATAGAAGAACAGCATGTTGAGGAGCTAAAAAGCATGGAAATTAATCATTCTATTCAGATGGCCACCATGCAAAGTTATTTGATCACCATCGATGCAAATCATAAGGAAGAAATGAATTATATTCAAGTAAATCATGATAAAGTGATAAAGGACAAGGAAATTAGTTTTCAGAGCAAGTTCTCAGTTATAGAAAAAAAACACGATGAGTTGCTAAAGATCATGAAAATTAATCACTCCAATCAGATGGCCACAATAGAGGAAAAGTATGCTCAAGCGATGGAGGCTATGATGTCCAATATGCAAAACCATTTTATTGCCATAAAAGCAGATAATGACAAAGTAATAAAAGATATGGAAGCTAGTCAGATATGTCTTCAAAATAAGTTGTTGACCATGGAGGAAAAGCATGCCAAAGAGGTTAACGCTATGAGAAATGAACATTCTAAGCAAATAGATGCCATGAAAATTGAAAAGATCACTCTTTAGAATAAGCTGCAAAAAAAGGAAAAATCGCAAGTGCAGGAATTCCAGCATATATTAGATGATAAAAGAAACAAAGAGCTTTCAGTAGATCATAAGCCTCCCAGTTCGCCAGAGAGATTCCCATCTCATTACAAGGAGGTCACTCGCCCCATTGAAGATAGGTCAACTAGAAGTGCCATGGTTGAAAAGGAAATTTGGAAAGGACAAGCTTATGTATCTTCATTGATAGAATATATCTAGAATAAAGTTGGGCATGCCTCATTTTTCATCCGAGCAGTTTCGAGATCAAGATAGAAAATCTATGTCAACCCCTTTATTAGCATCACCCCGTGCCGGAAATAAAAATAAAAAGCAGAAAAGAAGGAAGAGGTTTGATGCATTTGATGGCCGAGAGCAACTCGACATTTGAATGAGTAAACATCCTAGCACTTTCAAAATTCAACATAGCACATCCAAGAAGCAACCTACAAATCTGCCTGAAAGTCCGCAGATGCTCAGTATGCACTATGTTGAAGACATTTGATGCCATGCAGCAACGTTTGTATAATATCTCTAACCCTATTCCTTTCATTTATGTCATTTGTTTATTTTATACATTTATGTTATGTATCATTATTTTCTAGTTTGTTAGAGTAGATTTCTATTCCAACAGATTATTCGATGAATACATGATGATTTGAATTTTGAATGGATATCTATTTGATGGACTTTTGTTTGCTTGGATGAAAGATACTGGGATTCTCACATTACTTAATGGAAGCAACGTGTTCCCATATGGAGCCAGATGTTGCACACATTTTCTCAAAGTTCCAAGGAAGCAGTTCTCACGAATTGTTTCCAAGATTTGGATCATTAACTAACAATTTTTTGAGTCATTGTAAACCCATTCTACAAATTTGTAATGTATATGATGCTAGTAAGATCGTGTATGTATGTAACAACATAGGTAAGCTTATTACTTTCGCAACGAATTTCATCCATGGAGGTTTTTCGTCTCATTGGTTGTTTGTGTTTCTAAACATGGATGATCAGCAAAGATTTTCCCTCCAGCCTCACCCCAAAGCTAGGGTGGAATTTATCGTCAAAGTCTTAGGTGAGTCCTAGTGTTTTAGTCAAGTCTATTGTAAAAGTGGCTTGGGAATAACTTAAGTTAATTGGCTAAATTATTTTATTACAAATCACTTGGTCTACTAGATCATATTGTGTCGCAAAATTGAGTATGTTTTGCAAGGGTCTATAATGAACGGATATTAACCCTTTAAAGGTTGAATTTGTAAAATCTTATGAAAAAATATTTTAGTGCATGGTCCATCTTACTTCGACACCATAGATAAAATATTTGAGGGTGGAAAAAATAATTAATTGCCTTAAGTGTCAATTAATTAATGTTTCTGCCAAAAATAAAATTAAATCTTAAGCCAGAAAATTAATTAATTAGAGTCAAAAATAGAGAAATTAAATTTTCTGAGTGGAAAAATTCGTGGTTCTAAAGGAAGTTAATTTTTGGAGGTCCCACACCAAGGGAATATTGTAATTTTCAAGAAAATTTGGACTCTCAAACATTGGTGGTTAAGCCAAAGTCAATTTTTTTAGGAAACTAGCTCAAAATAATTATTTTGAGCTAATAAAAACTGGTTTTAATGAAACAATCGAAAATTACTCAAAAATAAATATTTTCGAAGACAGATATTAAAAATTGATCAAGGATTTATCAACGGGCGGGATTATTTTGACAAGGATCAAGCCAACTAGCTATTATTTTCCACTTGAAGTAATTTTTCTATAAATAGAAAGCATTATGCTTCTATTAGATATCAAATCTTAGGAATGAGTTGAGCTCTAATGTAATTTTGTAAACGTTGGCGTGAAGCCACTATTATGCTCAGAACATTTGAACTGAATAATAAAAGACATCAGGTTACAGTTCATGGTCTCTTTGTCTCATTGATCTGTGGTATGTGTTGGGTATGTGCTTTCTTATATTGTGCTTAAAATATTATCTAAATTGTTATTGCATTCGTAGATGATAGGAACATTCTATTGGTAAGTTGTGGGCTTATCTTAGGTGATCTGATTCATTGTATGTTTTAACGATTTTTTTTAAGAAAATATATAGAGTTTGCAGGCTCCCCAGCCCTTGGACTCCAAGTTCACAGACTGTGGGCACAGGCTGACCTAGATTGGACTTCGAATAGATGTTCTTACTTCGCCATCATCATATAAAACTTTTAATTCTCCAATAAATCTTTTAAGCAATGTACATTTGTATATCTTGCAAATAAATTTTGTATAATAATTTTGTAAATAAATTTTTCTTTCTAATCCTTGTTTTGCAGTTGGGGTTTGGGGTTTTGGAGTTTTCAAAAATTTTCGTATATATTAATGTTTTGGAGTTTTGAAAGTATTTCATATATATTGGGGTTTTCGGCAGTTGTAAATTTATTTGTGTAGGTGAGATACAAGAAGAATTGTTGGATTAGAGCTAGATCTAGGCCCTTAACTGTGAGATCTAGTCTTTAGAATGTTTTGGAGGGCCAGTGACTGAAGAATTAGCAGTGAAATTAATGATTTGAAGCAAATTCAAGTTTTTCTAGGTATTTTTAAAATTTTTATGGCCTCCACGCCTACTGTCCTCCTCCAAGCTAGTCGTCTAGCCTTCCTTGCCCTAGACATTTCAAGTTTTGGTCCTATTAACCCTAGTCGTGGGCCCCATACGCTTAGCCGCAGGCTTCTAGGGCCTCGACTTGCCCTTCCTTGCCTAGTCGTGGGCATTTGCAACTTTTTAAGGCCTGGTTGTAAGGCATAAATCCCCTCTCCTCCCCTCGACCCTATCCTTTAACCCTCCTCTTCCTTCCCTAGCCTTCCATCTCCCTCTTCTTCCTCCTCACGCTTGCTTTATCTCCCTTCTTTCCTAAGCCGCAGCCCTAAAAGGCTTGCGGCAGGCCCCCAAAGGCCTTCTTTCCTAGGTTGGAGCCCTTGTGGGAACTACATCTGCCCTTTGTCGGCTCATTCCCTTAGTCGCAGCCCAAATTTGAGTTTCTTTGCCTTCTCAGCAAGCCTTTAAGGCCTCTCATCCTTAGCCATTGGGCCTATTTGGACTCTCTTGTGTGTTGTTGCCTCTTCCTTGGCCTTCTAGCCCTCATTTGCCTTCATCTCATCTTTGTGCGTGCGTTTAGATTTCTGGTCTGAATATTGGTGGTTTTGCAAGAATATTTGAGCACAATTTTGGTGTTTTTCAGGGGCCAAAGACATTGGAAAAATTTGAATAACTTTGGCAAGTGACTTTAAGACCGCAAGCTCTAAGGGTTTGATCCCCTAACCCGTATTACTTCACTGTTTTGCTTCAGCAAGTAAAATAATTCATAACAGTGGTAAAATTTCATTTAAGTTGGCCTAAAAGCAATCCACGATTTGCTTGACACATTAAGGACTAAACTGGATAAGTTGGGCAATCATAATTTGGCGTGAATCTATGAGTTTTGGTCACTGTCATCTCTGCATAAGAAGTCTGATATATCAGTGGTAATTGCATCTTAAGAAGGCTGATACATTGAAATTATTAAGTTGGCAAAGTTGATTTCATACTTGGTTTCTGGTGCATAGGCATCTCATTTTTGCACCTAAAAGCACTCTAAAGTATAATATACATACTGTTGTCATAAAGGAACTTACTGCTGTTCTATTCTCACTGAATATCACAAAATCGTAGGAAGCTTGAAGTGGTCCTGCTTTGTTGTAAGAAGAATTTGTTTTTATTATCTGAAGTGCTTATTGACATTGATAATATTGTATAAGAGAACTAACATTTGTTTGACCTTTGTGAGTTTGTTCATAATCTTGTCAATTTTGCACTAGTTCGTTCACTCCCTAGAGAACATAATCTAATGTCTTGCTTTCCTAAGTGAATAATCCAAGTGTTCATTGAATACTGGTATTGTGATGAATACATCACACCGCTTTCATATCTAATCGTGTTTATTATTCTAATTGGCATTGAAACTTTGGTGAAGAAGCACTCTCATATTGTCATTCTTGTTTCATTGCTAATATCCGTTTGTGAATGATAAATCTACATTGGTATTGAAATTCTTAGTGTTCTAATCTAATTGAATATCTCTTGGACAATTGAATAATATTGGCACTTATCTTGTTGAAATATCCTAGAAACTTCTAATTGAAGTAAGAGGATTGATAATCTTGTGGTAATAATCATTGGTATCTTGTTAAGCATTGGTTAAATTATTCCAAGTGCTTCAGTTATCATTGAATAAGTATTATGGGATTTTGGCACATCCCGTAGCTATTGAATAATTGTGTATTGTGGGTATCTATTGTATCGCATTGGCACTTGGTAACTGTTACCCACCACTTCATGGTTGTTACCCCCAGGAGAAATTTTTCTCCATAATGGACCTCAACTAGCAGCCAGCAGCCCCTCACAACCTCCTGCTAGCTCGTTGTGCCATTTCTCTGCAACTTGAGCTAGCGATGAGGTCCCTCACCCACCTTTATTGATCGTATGTTTGAAGGTGGGCCTCCCGAATCTAAAGGTATGTCTTGTCATTTGGTAATTGAGTATTGGGTTTACTTCTCACAAATACTTCTGGCTATGGATTGATGGGGGGATTTGGCAGAAAGGATGGGCATAGTTTGTGCTCTTGTCCCCTTGATCTCTTTTGGATACTACCCTTCGATCTTAGTCCCATGGGATCTCCTTTATCAACCATTTGATTCTAGGGTGGTACTATTTGTGAAAACCCGATTTTGGTTGCGTGGTCCCGCTCCTTTATCTGCATATATTACTCCCTTTCCACTCACTATACCCCCATTCATCATTTCTCCCACCTGGGCCCACATTTCCATTTTGGGTTCACATAGGGCCAGCCTCCCTATCCCTTTGCCCCCACATTGGGTCAGGCCTAGAATGATGCCCTAAAGGTTGAAGCAGCTAAAAGAAAAAGAAAAAAGAAAAAAGAAAAAGAAAAAGAAAAAAGCATAATTGGCCACATTTAATAGGAAATTGAACCACAAAATGCAAAAGATGGTCGGGGCAAAGGTAATTAGCACGTGGGCAAAGGCCAATGCATGAACTCTACCGCAATCCATGGTCATCACCTTGGTTCCATAGGGCCCTAGATAAGCCTCCTTTATCATTCACGAACCCATGATTGTCCCAACCCCTGGAGGGCAATGAAAACCTAAAAGGGGGTAATCATTGCTATATCTCACACATCATGCTCTTGTCCTTTGAGCCTTGAATAGTTAATGAAAGAAAAATCATAAAAGGCAAAAGGCATATAAAGGGTGGAAAAATCAAGGTCGAAACACCTCATGTACCATGATTACTCCCTCCTACATATTACATACCCAGGTGTGGGTTTCCCCTTAGCCAACTACCCCTATGCCCCAATATGTGGCCCAAAGTTGCCCCTCTCACTCCCTATTCCATTCCACTTCTTTATCACTTGCCACCCCCATTAGAGGGATGTACCTTGGACATACTATCCCTTTTAAGGACTAAAACCACCTAATAGGGTACTTGGTTAACCCCCTTTGGAGCTTGGAGACACTAGCACATGCCAAAGCCCACTACGAAAGGGCATGCCATTATGAAGTGCCCACTTTGTTATCCATGATTTGTAAACTCTTTTACCTGATTATTTTAATGATTGGTTGTATTGGAAGCCTAGGGGACGCATTGGATCTTATGCAAGATTACAGGTGGTTTCCATTTGGGTTTGGTCTCCCTATATGGGATCCTAAACCCCAGAGGTCTACATTGGCACATATAGGGTGTGCATAGAGAGCCATTTTCCTCCACAGTGGCAAACAGCACTCCATAGATTTTCATCCATGCTCAGAGACCACTAGCGGTCCCCTTTTGGGATGATAGTGATATGCTTGGTACATTGTACCCAACAGGCCCCCAGAGGAGCCCCACACTCTTGGCAGGTGTCCCAAGACTTGTACAATGTCATGGCAGCATTCATTCCACCACTCGGACCCTTGCAGAGGATCTACAAGCATCACCAATTCATATGGAGACCCATGGGGTCATTTATGTGCCCTCAGACCCACTGGGAGCACTACAAGTCTACTACTTGGAGAACAAGGGACCACCCCCTTGTAGTATAGCACTTCAGGACATTATTAGACCTTTGGAGGGCCCCACAACATGTACATATTATTATTTGGCCGCTTGTGAGGCTTAGTTTTACACTTGTGAGCTAGTTTGGAAGACTCTTCACCAATAGGGATTTTATTTGCACATTATTGTATCATTAGGGCTAATGTAGGCCCATAGGCTAATTCGAACTCCTTAGGAGGCTATATATTGATGTTAGGTACATTCATTTAGATCATCACTTGACTTGGGATCTCTCTAATCATAGAGAACTTCGTATTTTTTTCCTTAGAGGATATTTTTTGGAGATGGATGAATTTTGACGTATGGATTTGGGTTATTTTTCTTGTCTTGGATCTTTGTCTTGCAAATGAAATGTTGGTTGGATATATTCTTTAACATTGTAAGTAAATTTTGGCGTTGTTATTCCTGGTGTTGCATACTGCTAAAATTAGGGCTAGTTGTTGCATCATTGAAATGTGGATTAAGCATGTTTTAGCTAATTTTATGTAAGGGCCAATGTTATATGAATGAAATGTCCTAGAGATTATTTGTCTCAATAAGCTTGCATCGTTTGCTTTGAAGTATAAATACTTGAAGGTCACTTTTCTTTTCTTTCTCTCAACATTGGATGAAGCTAACTTTCCGGGCCTCCTTGATCAAGAAACCAAGTTCTTACTCATCATCATCCTTGACTGCATATCCCCAAGAGAATTAGGCATTGATCCCCTATAAAGGGTGATCATTTTAACCCTCTTTTTACCCTTTTTCCTTAGGGCTAGCCCTATTAGGTCACCTAGAGCATCAATTTCTTGGGAATTGACACAACGAAAAATTTCAATCTCCTACAGGCTATTGCATTGGTGGGTCCCCTCCCTCTCCTCCAAATTTGAGGCAATTCTAACGGTGGAATCTCCAGGAATCCCAAGCCCTAGCTCTAGGATTGAATTTTGTCTAGGCATCCCCAAGGCTAGACCTCAACAGGATCAATTCAACCTTTTGAAGTAAATATTCTTGTTTGGTCCTTTCCTTTCACCTTGTCCAGGATAGGAACATCATTGGTTGCTACATTTCATCCCCAAACCTGGACTGGGTCCACTTGGCCTCATGTGATCCCACTTCATAATAAAGATTATTTGTCAAGGACCAATTGGGAATCCAAGTTTCCCAAGGATTATAGGGATTGAGAACCTTGTCTATAAGCCTATTCCTTCTCCCTCAACCATCTAGTCCTCACCCCTTACCCCTAGAGGACCAGTCCCTTGCTTGAAGAGCAAGCAAGTTCCATTCTTCACTCCATCCTTGGGAAAGACTTTCTAGGGTCACTTCCCACCTATCTATTGACATATACTTTACAAGTGATCCCTACACTACCAGGACTCCTCCCATCAGTGAAAGTTCGTAAAGGGCAGGGAGACTTAGTTGTGGGGACAGTGGTCTAAGCCTCCATTGTTGCCCTTAGCCTAGCAGTTCCCGTCTTAGGAACCCCTTTTAGGTCCCCTGCTGGTTTGACTGGTTACAGTAACTAGGCACATTTCCTTGTGGTTAAGAATGTAATCTCATTGAGAAGTACTTGGTGGTATAACTTAAGATCATGTCATAATCAAGTGCTTAAGCAACTTAAAGAATCTTACCTTAAGAATCACTCCATCCATCTTGCATTCCATTCTAAGTCTTGTTGCATTAATAATTTACCTACAAGCATAAGCTTGGTTGATATATATTTAGCGCCACCACTTCTCAATTTAGCTTGAGGAACTTAGACCCTCTTTAGTGGTTCACACAGTGACCTTGCAGTCATCAGACCCACAATATCTGCAATGCCAAACGCATCGGGTGATTGGAACACAACGGGAGGTATCGTTAATCATTGCTTGCTTCCCGTTGGCTTCCATCCCACAACCTACTCTAAAGACTAATTCCAAAATAGTTGAGAAGAATGTTATAGCTAGAATAGGCATATAATTAAAAGAAACCAAGATTCTTACATCACAAATGTAACAAATGTACTAGCCTAAAAGCTACCTCATATTGAGCATTGAGTTTTTTTCAATTATCTTAGCCATGCTTCTAGCTTCAACCAAATTCTTAACTCACTATGGATAATGGGTTTTAATATTAAAATATATAATTTTAACAAATGATCCTCTGTAGGATCTGAAATGTAGTACCTAGGACTTCCAATTCATGGATATTCATTAATTGTCCCCATTCAATGTAAATGAGTGAACTTGATAAAGGTGTCATCTTCTTCATCATCATGAAATCTCTTAAGAAGATTTTCAATGAACATTTGCTCGTTAACAAACAAACCACTAGTTTTCTTTGACCACTAAATGAATCTTTCATAAGCATCACCTTCTAACTAGAAGGATGCCATTGACATTCCTTTTAGTTTGTTAGCAAAGTGGGCTCATAGCAAAAACTCCTTCAATTTTATTAACCAACATGATAGCTTTTCTATCATCTAGTCCAAATTATTTCAATATATCAATTTTTATTTTATTTACAAAAGTCATATTATCTTGATATCTCTAGTGAGTCATGACTAGTGCTTAATGAATTTGGACTTGATGGTGGTCTTTTGTGGACGAAGGGTTATGCAAATAACATATCAACCCTTCCAATTACCTAGTCAATCCTTTCATTACGATCTTTATGTATCCTCGTTGTTTCATCCTTAATGTCATTTTTCATTCTTATAAGGCTTTCCATCGTTTCTCAAAGTCCTCCAATAACTTATCAATTCTCTCCCCCAATTTCAAGATTTTTGCCCCAACTCTTTTGGCCCTTTTTCAACATTAACAAGTAAAGGCCTTCAGCAAAAATTCCTTAAGTAACGTTTTTGTTAAATGACTTTAGAAGCCAAGGTGTAAATTTAATACAGTGACTTTATAACCCAAGCCAACTTTACCATATAACTTCCAAGGTCAAATATATATATACATATATATATACATATATATATATATATATTTGGTGGCTGCGACCTTGGCAAAAACAAGCACACAAATTTATAAAAACACAATATTACGAAGTATAGTATGAAAAATGCGTGTGCAATTAAATCGTACAATGGTGTAGGGAATAATAAATAAATCTACAAACAAACCAATTACAATTTTTAGAAGCACATATAGTGTTTGCTTTTGGATTGGTAGTTGTATAACTAAACGAAAGCAGATGGTATGATGTACAGAAGTATGAGCAAAGTTAATTGTTGGTAGTATAATGGCAAAACATAATGGACAATACGACAAATAGTCGACAGAGCACTATGCTGGCAAAAAACTAGCCAATAAAAGATCTATATGACAGATTTTGGTTGCAGCTATGAAACCAGATTCGTTCCTAAGCCGCCTTGTGTCCCAAATCGCTCAAATCAGACACGATTCGGTGGGACACGTGTCCTCCAGATCGTGTCCCGGTTTTGGGACACGTGTCTGCTTTTTGAGTGATGTGCAGCCCATAAAGAGCGGTTTTGGCCCATTTCAATTTCACATTTGTCTTTCTCTCTTGTTGTGGATTTGTCGTGGGTGTGTGGGAGCAAATAGCAAAGGGCGTGGGAGCATTTTGGAGGCAATTCAAGCAACAAGTGCATTTTGTCTCTATTTTTTTGCATTTTTATTACAACAGTTTACATGTGCATTTTTTTTACAAATTTGTGCATTTGTTCTTTATTTTTTTACAACATTCATATCTCAACCAAGGGCCACAAGGAAGGGGCAAATGAGGTGAAGAATGTCCCCATTCGAGATTCCCCTCCTCTTCCAATTTCATCAGGGTCCGCAAGTGTTCCTCTATTGGAAGTGGGGCCTACAACATCAGCTTCAAATGTTGAGGGAAGACAGCAGGCTCAAGATAACAAATATCCCTTGCAGAATTATGTCACAAGAGAGCAAGGGCTAGGCAACAAGTTGAGGGAGGAGGCAATGTTGCTTGGAAATGCAACTATTGCAGCAATCATTTCATGAGCACATATTACTGTGTGGAATCTCATTTGTTGGCTTTACCAAGTTGTGGAATTGTAGCATGTACACGAGTGTCTTTAAATAAGAGGAAAAAAATGGAAAAAGAGGCCAATGTTGGTATGGCAAAGGTGGCAGCGACATCTGAAAAAAACCAAGAATGATGATCCCCTTCCATTCTTAAGGAAAAGCATTAATTTTAGGAAACAATGGTATGTTCTATGCTTTAGAGCAACTTTACTTCAATTTCTTTATTAGCCCAGTATCAATATTCATATTAGCGATCACATCAACATGATAGTAAAATGCAGATAGAACATAAACATAAACAGTAGAAGACAAGCCAAAACAAAAGGACACAACATGTGGCACCATCCAAGGACAAACCCCAATGTGGGGAAACCCTTCATCAATTCTTCTTATAGTCTTAAATAGTTCAACAAAGAGAGAGTACAATTTACAAATTTGATCATTTATAACAGCAAAAAAAGAGCCCTAACCAAAAAAGTCAACGTTGGTCAACAAGGCAGATTTGACCCTCAGCAAATCGGTCAACTTCAGTCAACTTCGGCCTCCAAACAACAAGATAAAACAACCCTCAAAACAGTCAAATTCAGCCTAGTCAATGTCTGGTCAAAGAGCCCAAAAATTTTGTCTCCTGAAATTTCGACCTCTTAAAATTTCGCTTTCCTAAAATTTCATCCTCCTGAAATTTCGCCTCCAGAAATTTTGTTCTCCTGAAATTTCAGCCTCCTGAAATTTCGCTCTCTTGAAATTTTGGATGTGTGGAGAGAGAGAGGCCCAAAAATCCATACCCAATCAATGAGGAGAGAGAGAGAAGTGTGAAGATGAGTGTGTCCAAATGACGCTAAGTCACCTTCTATTTATATGCAACGTTGAGGATGAATAGACATGACTGTTGGGCTTTTGAGCCTACATAAGTTTGTTGGCCGACCTTGACAATTCGACCATAATCAAAATAAATTCATAACTTCATTTGTACATGTCAGAATCGAATGATCCTTAGATCAATCCTACACCTCTCAGAGAGAGGAATCCAAGAAAAATATCAGTTGTCATAAATAAGATGACGCATGTGGAGTTTGGCCCTAGTTGCCAATTTTAACACTCCCTCTCAACTAAGGAGAACTCCATCTGCTAATCCATCTGCCAATTTGTACTATCTCTACCTTCAATGCACTGCTCTACTCTGCTAACCTATGAAGAAGAAGAAGTGATCAAGAATATATCATACCATTCTCTACTGACCCGAACTCAATCCCAATCAAAGGAGAGTGTGTCATACCACTCTTACTAAGCCAAAGTCAATTCCAATCAAAAGAAAGTGTCTCATACCACTCTTACTGACCTGAAATCAGTTCCAATTGATCCCAAATCAATATCGGTCATCCTAGCATAGGGAGTACGGTAGTACACGTTGTGTCCATCGATAGTACTATGGTCCATATCCTCATTTCCATACTCATTGGCCAGATGAGAGGTACTTCCCTTGAGTCCCAAACTGCATGGGTAGGATGTCTCATCAAGAGAAGGATGAACCACTCATCTAGCCTACATGTCGCCAAGGGGTATCGCGGGAGACGGTTGAACCACTCACCCTGTACACAATAAACCACTAGGGGAAGGCTAAACCACTCACCCTATGGTTGCTCATCGCTCCAAGAAGTACCCCAAGCCCCCAGAGCTCCCAGAGCTCAATGTCCATCTCATACAGGACCCTCATAAGAGGGTCTCTCCACGACTCCAAGTCGTTCTCGGAAGGCCAAGAACTTGACCTTCCCTAGGGGCTTTGTCAGAATATCGGTGACCTACTCATTAGTCCCAATGTAATGGAGCCTTATTGCTCCTCGTTCTACCATATCCTGGATAAAGTAGTACCTGATATCTATATGCTTGGAGCAATCACAAAACATGGGATTCTCTGATAATCAGATCCCGCTCTAGTTTTCATAGAGGATCACGGTGGTATCCAACACATATCCAAACAACTCACTAAAGAGTTTATTCTACCAGACAGCTTCACAAGAGAACATACTAGTAGTAGCTATGTATTTGGCCTTGGTCATGCTCAAGGCAGTTGATTTCTACTTCCTACTCATCCAGGTTATTGAAGCAGAACCCAAAAATAATAGCATACATAAGTGCTCTTGCGATCCACCACACTGCCAACCCAACCAACATCAGAATAACCATGCAGCCTCACTTTCCAACAATGTATCTCATTCCATGAGTGATTGTGCCCCGAAGATATCTCAAAAGATTCTTAGCACCAATCCAATGTATATGATGAGGCTCAACCATGTATTGGTTCAATGTGTTAACCGTAAAACTTATGTCTGGACGAGAGTTCACCAAGAACATCAATGCTCCTATGAGTTGACGATACTCAGAAGCATTTCCCAATTCAAGTTTAGCACCACCACCACATAACTTCTTAAAGTTAAATTCCATCGAGGTAGTCACAAGCTTGTAGTCCACCATCCCAAATCTTTCCAATATCTTCACAACATATTTTCCTTGAGAGAGGAAAATTCCCCTAGCTTTTGCCAGATCTCCAATCCTAGGGAATAGTCCATCAATCGTAGGTCCTTTGTCTCAAATTCAGAAGCCAACTCCCTCTTACATTTGTGAATGAGAGGGTTTGCACCTATCAGAAAGAGGTAGTCCACAAAAAGTACCAAAATGAGAGGTTTATCATTTTCAACCTTAAAGTAAAGTTTCAAATCGGCTTCACTTCTAGGGAATCCCAGCTTCATCAGATAGCTATCGACCCTCTCATACCAAGCCTGGGGTGCTTGCTTCAATCCATAAAGAGCTTTCTTCAACATGCATACATGAGCTTCCCGATCATGTACTTCAAACCCCTCATGTTGTTCCACATAGACTTCCTCTTTGATTGAACCATGCAATAAGGCAGTCTTGACATCCATCTGATGTAGGTTCCATCCTTGCAAGGCAACAAGGGCTATGATCGAGCGGATGTTGGTGTATCGGGCAACAGGTACAAATATCTCATCGTAATCTACACCTTCCTTTTGAAAAAAGTCTCGAGCAACAAAGCGAGCCTTGAACTTTTTTGCACTTCCATCAGTTCCATGCTTGATTTTGTAGAGCTACCTAAAAGTGACAACCGATTTGTCTTGGGGTCTAGGGACCACATCCCAAACATCATTCTTCATAATTGACTTGTATTCTTCATTCATAACATCCTTCCATACTTGTTGCTTCACGGCTTCTTCAAATGATGAAGGCTCATTTTGAATGACAGTGCTCATGGCGATCAAATATCCTTGATACCTATTTGGCTTCTTGATTTCACGAAAAGTCCCCCTCGGTGCAATGTGTCTCTCAGCATCTTCAAGATTCTCCCTAAGCCATGAGGGTCTCCTCTTGAAGGAGGAAGGCAGGTGAGGAGGAGGATCAATAGGATCCATAGGTTCATCAACATCAGGCATTGTTTCGTCCTCTTTTTCACCCTCATTTCCTGTGTCAGCTTCTTTGTCCTTTCTTGGGATAGGAAGGTTGTTGATCTTCCTAAGGGCCATATCTTCGCCAAAGGTGACATCATGACTTATCTCAACTTCCTTTTGACCATCCACGTAAATTCTATATCCCTTAGAATTTTCACTATAGCCCACAAAGATTCCTTTCTTCCCAGATGCACCCAATTTGCCTCTTTTCTCTTTCAGCGCATGAAAAGGTACGGGGCTTCCAAAAATTCTAAAATTAGAGACATCGGGTTTCTTACCAGTGAACATTTATTTGGAAGTCTTGGAGTCCAATGCTTGATGAGGGCATAGGTTTTAAACGTACGTGAAGGTATTTGCAACTTATGCCCATAGAAACTTCGGAAGGCCTTCATCATGAAGCATGGCATGAACAACTTCTACAATTGAGCGATTCTTCCTTTCAGCCACACCATTCTGCTCGGGAATGTATGGTAGTGTAGTCTCCCTCTTAATGCCAGCTTGTCTGCAATAATCTTGGAATTCATTGGATTCGTACTCAATTCCATTATCAGTCCTTAATATCTTGATTTTCTTCTCGAATTGGTTTCGATCAAGGCTTTGAAGTGTCAAAACCAGGTGAACACTTCATCGTTCTTCTTCAAGAAGTAGATCCAAGTCTTGCAAGAATAATCATCCGTAAATGTGAGATAATATAAGTATCCTCCCAAAGAGTTTACGAGCATTATACTAGATATGTCGGAGTGGATCAATTGCAATATATTTGTGGTCTTGCTATTACTTGAGGGGAATGGTCCCCTTGTAAGTTTTCCTTCGGCACATCCCGGACATACACCTTCATGCTCTACTTTGAACTCGGGCATACCTGTCACCATATGTCTCACATTGGATAGGACCTTATAATGAAGATGGGCAAACCTCCGATGCCATAGTTCATATTGCAGAGATTTGTCGCTAGACATGGCTCCCAATGGACTTCCTCCAACTTGATACAAAGTGTCAACCCTGAACCCAAGAGTAAAAGCATCTTTAAAAAAAAATTCCAAACATGTACCTTTTCATCGATAAAAGCCACCTTGAATCCTTTGTCTTCCGTTGTTGAAATGGACACCATGTTCTTCTTGAGATCGGGTACATATAGTACTTCTTGCAAATGATTAGCGTTACCATGATTCAATTGAAGGGTAACATTCCCTACTCCATTCGCAAGATAGGTGGCATCGTCTCCAAGGATGATCTCCAAGTTTGTCTCCTTTTCTATCAAATTAGAGAGGGCTTCCTTGTATCCGGTGAAGTGCCTTGAGGCACCACTATCAATCAACCAATTTCCCAAAGTGTCCGAATGAGAGGCAATGGGGAGGGTCGATACAAGATAGCACTATTTTTGCTTATTGTTAACAACATTGGATTCTTCATACCTGCAATTCCCTGATTTCTTGGAGGGTCAACCTATTCCTTGAGTCCCGCATTCCTTTTTCCTTTGCCATTGGACCTCATATTCCTTTTATCGTTGTTGTTGATGTTGCCCCTGGAATGATTTTGATCATCATCAAGCGATGTGTCCCTTTTATTTGGACACTCCCTTGCATAGTGAACAAACTTATTGCAAACAAAGCATCTTCCCTTCCTTCCATTTTTGAATCCCAGTCTTCCTTGACTTTGCTTTTTTGAACCTACATTGTTCTTTCTCGTGGCATGAGCGGAGAATGCAATGGGGTTGCTTCTATTAGAAGGCGTTTCTTGCTGCACCATTCTTGTTTCTTCTTGAATGCATCTCAACATCAATTGTTCAAACCCTGGAATTCGATCATTGTTGAGTATAGTGGTTCTAAATACATACCACCCAGGTGGGAGTCCTCCAAGGGTGGTGAGAGTAAGTTCCCTGTCAAGAATGGCTCCTCCAATCGAGAGTAGATCATTCTTGATCCCAGTAATCCTCAAGAAATAGGATTGAATGTCCTCATCCTTGCCCTTCTTAATATCCTTCAACTTATCCTTGAGAAATAGAATTTGATTAGCATTACTCACCTTGAACATGCCAACCAACTTGTCGTAGATTTTCTTGGAGGTCCTCATTTTAGAGATATAGGCCACCAGATGCTTGTCAATGGAATCCCTGATAATCTTCTTCGCTTTGACTTCAGCCCTATCGTACTTGGTCTTCGCAGCAGTCGGTGCATTTGAAGGAGTTCAAGGATTTTACCTGCATATAATCCATCACTTCTTTTTCTTAGAAGGTCAAATCAAGAGACATCTTCCATCCATGATAGTCAAATTTATCATGGAGCTTGTCTTTAGCCGAGAAGTAGGATGAGGAACACATTGAACCTTTTGTCCTTGTCCAACTATCTTTAGTGATTGCTCTTTCACTCTTGCTTGGTCTTTATCTTCACCTCAGCTCTGATACCATGTTAATTTTAGGCAACAATGGTATGTTTTGTGCTTTAGAGAAATTTTACTTCAATTTCTTTACTAGCCCAGTATCAATATTTAGATTAGCAATCACATCAACGTGATAGTAAAATGCAGATAGAACATAAACATAAACAGTAGAAGACAAGCCAAGACAAGAGGACACAAGATATGGCACCAACCAGAGACAAACCCCAATGTGGGGAAAACCTTGATCAATTCTTCTTATAGTCTTCAATAGTTCAACAGAGAGAGAATACAATTTACAAATATGATCATTTATAACAGCAGAAAAAGAGCCCTAACCAGAAAATTCAATGTTGGTGAATAGGGCAGATTTGACCTTCAGCAAATCGGTCAACTTCAGTCAACCTCGACCTCCAAACAGCAAGATAAAACAGCCCTCAAAACAGTCAAATTCAACCTAGTCAATGTTTGGTCAAACAGCCCAGAAATTCGGTCCCCTGAAATTTCAGCCTTCTAAAATTTCGATTTCCTTAAATTTCAGCCTCCTGAAATTTTGGTCTCCTGAAATTTCGACCTCCTGAAATTTTGGACATGTGGAGAGAGAGGCCCAAAAATTCGTACCCAATCAATGAGGAGAGAGAGAGAGAGAAAAGTGTGAAGATGAGTGTGTCCAAATGAGGCTAAGTCACCTTCTATTTATATGCAACGTTGAGGATGAATAGACGTGACTGTTGGGTTTCTAAGCCTACATAAGTTTGTTGGCCGATCTTGACAATTTGACCATAATCAAAATAAATTCATAACTTCATTTGTACATGTCAGAATCAGATGATCTTTAGATCAATCCTACACCTCTCAGTGAGAGGAATCTAAGAAAAATATCAACTATCGTAAATAAGATTACCCATGTGGAGTTTGGCCCTAGTTGCCAATTTTAACAAAAAGCAGCAACAAATTTCCATTTGAGAGTTTTGGATGGGGACAAGCAGCAAAAAGAAGGGCAATGGCACTTGGTCCAATGGGCAAGATTTTTCAGAAAGAGAAACGATAAGAGCGTGATCTCACCATTGCATTATTTTTCTACCAGAACTTCATATCCTTTAATGTTGCGCCCTCACCTTTATTTATTGATATTTGTCGAGCTCTAACTCAAGGGGCTCCATTAAGGTATGTGCTTCCTAGGACAGAGAACCTTAGAACCACATTGTTGACTAAGGCAACAAAAGATGTGGACAAAATGCTTGAGCCTATTAAATCAGCATGGCCAACATCTAGGGTTAGTATTGTTTTTTATGGATGGACAGATCCAGCACGCCACCCACTCATCAACTTCATGGTCTCTTCCTTGAAAGATCCAGTTTTCTTGAAATCACTGGATGCACTTGGACAATACAAGTATGCACAATATATCGGTGACTTGTTTATTAAAATTATTGAAGATGTAGGTGTTGATACTTGTGTGAAAATCATTACAGATAATACACCTGTTTGCAAGGTTGTTGCCATGACTGTGGAAGCTAAATATCCACAAGTATTTTGGACACCTTGCATTGTCCATTCCTTGAATTTAGCACTTAAATCTATTGCTTCTAATGTGCTTTGGATTGGAAGTATTATTAAGGATGCACCGCATATCCGCAACTTTATAAAAAATCATACAAATGCCCTCACAATGTACAAGGAGTACACCAATATATCATTGTTGAAGATTGTGGATACACAGTTTGCCTCTTCATTCATCATGTTGAAGAGGTTGAGGGAGGTCAAGACCGCTCTTAGGGCCATGGTTATTTCAAAGTTTTGGTCTTTTTGGAGAAAGACAGATTAAGCAGCCTCAAAAAGAGTGGAGGACACAGTGTTAGATGATGCTTGGTGGGAGAGGGTAGATCTACTTATTAAGATCATGGACCCTATCATTTCTTTGCTACGATTTGCAGATACAGACCAACCCATCCTAGGATAGGTTTATGAGGGATGGGATTCCATGATTGAGTCTGTGAGGAGCATTATTTTACAAAGTGAGTGCCCCGAGTATGAGACATCATCGAAGGCCTTCTTCACCACCATACAGGATATTCTTGTCAGTGCATGGGACAAGAATTACACACCTTCACATTGTTTGGCTCACTCATTGAATCCAAAATACTACAGCCATGAGTGGCAGAATGGTGGACCTTCCCGCAGATTCCCTCCTCACATGGATGGTGAAATTTCACAAGGGAGGAAGGATGCATTGAGGCAGATTTTTCAGGATAGAGCATCCCTTGATGAAGTGGAGGATGCCTTTGCAGATTTTTCCACTGGCACTGGTTGATTTGCAAGATATGATGTGATCAAAGACAGGGGGGCTAAGAAGCCCTATTCTTGGTGGGAAACTCATGGGGCAACAAGCCCTCCTCTACAACAGTTAGCCATTAGGCTCATCTCTCAAGTGACTTCATCCTCTTTTTGCAAGAGGAATTGGAGCACATATGGGAATTTGTATAGTGTCAAAAAGAGCAGGCTTGACCAATCCAGGGCAGAGACATTGGTGTATGTGCACACCAACCTTTGTCTTATTTACAAACAAAGGGATGAGTGATTGATGGGAAAGACAAAGATGTGGGATGTCTTTCCTGAGGATATGGGTTTGGACAACAGTGTTGAGTTGGGATTGGCCAACTTGGATCTTAATGAGCCAGTGCTAGACCCCGTCATCTTTTATGATGGTGAAATTGTAGAGGGGTCGTCCTCCACACCAGCAGATGCAAAAATGGCATTGGATACAAAAGAGGAGGACGCAGCAGAGGAGAGGAGTGATGACCATGATGATGACAGTGATACTAATTTTGATGATGATGATTGATGACTCAATAGCTACCCACTGCCTTGAGGTTTGTAGTTGTTTTGTATTTTCTATTTCTATTTGCCATTGGCATTGCTACTACCTATGTAACACATTTTGATTTTGATGACTTAATGAGAAAACAGCAATATCTTGTCTTTCTCCTACTGGATCATTGATGAGTATGTCACAATTGTTTTTGTATGCATAACATTACTTTGTAAAACTTACATCTAGATGAAGATCTATGTTTCAATCAATGAATTTGTAGCATGAATGAGAATTTGTGTAAGAAATATCTAATATTTAATATATATATATATAGAATAATATATAATCTGTCCTAACGTGTCCTGTTCCGGGGGGTCAACATGCCCGTGTCTGACATTCGAATCCTCGTGTTCTTCATGTCTCGTGTCCCCATGTCAGGTGACTTACGGTTACAGTGATACGGATTGCTAATTAATCAATATGTACGAATAGCAACAACCAAAGGCTTTGTACAACGCATACAATCTAATTGGCCAACTATGGATTTAACCATAGTTACATGGGTACCGCTCCCAGGCATTGGACAGCACACACCCCAAGCTCCCCCGCCCCTGGGAGCTTGGGAGCTGGTCGGAAACGCTCCAAAACCATTGGGAGCTTCAACAGGTACTTTGGATCTTTTCGGCAGCTTCACTGCAACAATTTTTTTACGTTTTGGGGGCTTCAATGCAATGAATAATTGCAACCTTAGGTGTATTTGACCCTGTGACTCATGGAACTATGCGAACGGAAGGGTATGTTGTTGGTTTAGAACTAGATATGGCTCTGGAACTAAGAGAAACAATCCATTTATGACATGCCATTCTATCCAAATGAAAATGAGGTGTTGCCTATCCTGATCTTTGTCATTGCAAAGCTATTCATTCTCCTCATATACACAAATGGTGGGTGGTTATAAAAGCATTTAGACAGACTGGACAAAAGATGGAATACTAAAGAAAAAAAATAGTTGAAATTATGAAAGATAAATATTGTTAAAAAAACATTTTTTAATTCAATTTTCATATTTATTTAAGTATAAAATATATTACTTGGAATTTATAATTAATACAAAGTCTCTTAAAATAGACATGGTAAAAACTCCAGTGTTTATTTAAATATTATTAATATATATTTTATTTTTTCTTATCTCTGTGTGTGTGTGTGTGTGTGTGTGTGTGCACGCGCACGCACGCGCGTGAGAGAGGTTACATTAAGGGTGAAGAATTGACCTAGTGACTTCACATATAACGTTGCATTAAATCACTTAATAATCAAGTAATAACAACCTTTTTTCAGGTTTGGGAGTTTTGCTCGAAAGGAATTTGATTGGCAATTTGTTGATAGATTAATATTTTGATTTTCTTTGTAGTGTTCCAAAGTTCAATCTTTTACATATTTCATTGCAAGATGGAATTTCATTGGCAAGTTTTGGATGGAAATAAATAAATTATTTTATTTTTATTTTTAATATATATTAAATTTTAATATATAATATTGTTGCCACTCCCAACTTGGCGTCTCCTGTAAATTCGGGCAAAACTTCCAGTCGTGCCACATACTCGGTCCCGCGTATCGAAAGTACCCACGTACAACAAACTTGTGCAACATAGGATTTAAGCATAAAATTAGCAAAGAGATTGTTATGATACCAAATGAAGTGAAAGCTAAAATTGATTTAAAGATTAAATTGGATATATACCAAAAATATGTAAATATTTAAATGTATAAAATGAATGACAATTACAGTGAGCCTCATGATAGTGTACTTGCATGCATTGATTGGTCATAAGGTAAGAGGTGTGCCCTTTGACCTTTCAGTATCTACTTATTAATTTTACGATTATTATCATTCTTATTATTTATTATGAAAGCCAATTTGAGGTCAAACTCCCACAGATGAAAGAAACCATGAAGGTGGCCAAAAACCAAAGCAAATAGGGTCTTAAAAAAATGTGGCCAAAGGTTGAGATCAAACTCGGCTCTAATAAAAGGCATGACCAAACACTGGGATCAGATTTTGTTCCAATACAGTGAAATGAACAATCATTCATTAATTGAATATCCAACATAAGTACAACAAATTGAAATCATGAAGGATAAATAATATAAGTACGATTGACTAAGATACTATATAATAAATTGATTGATTTACAATGACCTAAGTGACTATTTATATATATTATATAATATATATATATATATTATATATATATATATATTAACAAATCACAAAGTGAAAGGTTTTCATGAAGAGTGATAAACCTTAGCTGTATATTATTATTATTATTATTATGACCCTTAGCAACATATTATTATTATTATTATTAATTAACATTTATTTGTATACTTTATGTTTATAACAGTTATGTAGTGAATCAATTTTCCCCTAAAGAAATAGCTTCACAAATAATGTCCCCCATCCTACCCAAAATTTCTGAATGGATGGCAAACCAATAGCACCAATAGACGAGAATGGATTAGAAAACCTGAGAATTTTGCACAAAAGCATCTTAATGACTGAGCTAACCTTTGCAACTCAATGTATTGCAATACATATATTGCTTATATAAGATACATTTTACTAGAGAATATACCAATGTAAAGCTTTCTAGATTTTACACGAGATGCAGCTATTGTGTTGTGAAATTTAAATCAAGTTCACAATACATTAACATATAAATCAATGCACTATTTGGTTTTATGTCACTTTTTGCAACTTCATAATGTGTTTTCTTCAACAAAACTAGAAACTAGAATATAAGTATAAACAAATAATACTATGGTTTGTTTAGTACCAAAGAAATTTATCAAAATTTATATTCAATGCCTAGTAAGTTGGAGTTAACAAGACAGCATTCTTTAAAAAGCACTCTATCACATACTCTCATAAAAGAAGGTGAAAATTGATTGCAATTATCCAAAATTACTCTAACTACATCAAAACGTATTGAAAATTATTATCAATCCTCTATCTAAGAAATCCATGATCATATGAATGAAAAAGTCCCTACAAGCTTTTCTCCAAATTGTACAGTATCAGTGCAAGTGGATCTTCAATTTCACTCAAAAAAGGAACCAAAACCTAAACAGTACAAATCCTATCTCTGGCTTGAATCCAAAGCCTTCAATCATTGACCATTTACCTGAGTATAGTACCAAGTGAAATTCCTAAATCAGATAATCTCACAGTCATCCTCCTATGATATGTATCTAGTGAATAATAGAAAATATTAAAGAGATAAAAATACTGAACACAAACAGTCAACATAGCAGTGTTTACATACAGTAAACATAGCAATGTTTGCTAAAATCAGTAGCTTACCAATTAAGTTACAGCCTTGACCACTTAGAAATGTAAACTTCTCCTGTAAGAAAGAGGAAATGTAAGGTCCATATTTTGTTTTTGAAAAATAGTAAAGTAGATAACAAAATAAAAGTAATTATGATAATTAATTTTAAACAACCTTCTTTACGAAAAACAATTAAAAATAGCATACATGTTCTAAGGAGGAAATAACATGGTATTGTTTGGGAGAATTTGATGAAGGATCCGCGTCAAGACAAATGTCAGCACCATTTGATTTTAGGGTGCCATGCAGCTCATCAAATTGTTCAAGAGCAACAAGGTTGCGAGAGAGATATACTGTGAGTCCTTCAAATGCCATTTTCCAGCAAGCCTTGAAAGCAATAAGAGTACCTACCTGTAAAATCTGCATGTTTATAAAGGTTTCCTTATTGTCAATGACATCTACAAAACTAAAGCATGCCTAAAAAAATTCACCTTGCAAGCTATTTTCAATTTTTCATCAATCAAAAAGCAGCAATTAAACATCTAGAGAGGACATTAAATAGTGGGATTTTTTTCTCATCACAACTTCCCACATAATCAAATATAACACAACAAACTAGCCAATCTTCTTCTGAAATCACATTTCAGTACTCTATTAGGTGATCCTTACCCGTGTAATGAAGAGAAGTAATCAACCTAAACAGTTAAACCACAGGATGGAGAAATGCTACACCTTAGGCACAGGGAAGAATTAGACTACAACACAGAGAAGCACTACAGCATAGGCTAAGAGGAGAGTGGGACCATGGAGTTGAAGTCTTGGTTCTAAGAGATTGACTCAAAGGGTGGGTTTTAATAGTAAGTGCAATTGCGCAAACTAGTTGGAGAGCACCATCAACAGCCAAAGGACAACCATATTTCGGACACTGAGCTAAATTTTTTATTACTAAATATTTAGTCTAAATCTAAAAGCCATGAGAAGATTAGCGAAACAACTTGGAAGAGATGGCAAGCACGACTGGAGGACATTACAAAAAACCCTACGAAAGAAGAGAAGTGGGGGCAATTTTTGAAATAATATATATTTTTAAATATTACTATGCACTTATATTAAAATAATACGTGATGTCAAATTAGTTGCAAAATACACAAAAATATGCATATTTGTGCTACTTGTAGATAAGATAAGATAATTCTATTAATGGCCACAATTACGTCAATGGGACTGCTAAGTACAAAAGTATTAATATATTGTGGGAGAGCAAAGGCCACTCCTACAAAAACCAAACATCAAATCTAATCTATGATGTAAGCTTTCTATACTAGGAAAGAAAGAAGTGCCACTAGAAGCGCTAGATATATGCAAGAACCGCCAAAGATTCAAAGGATAAAAATGAAAGACTGCTATGCAGGAGGAGGGAACAATGGTGGTAGATTAATGATTAATCATTCAAGCATCAAGCATATATCAGTTACAAACATACAAATTCTTAAACCATATAATAGGAAGTAGAGCTGCAGTTTATGGAATGAAATAGGCTATCCACCAATTATTAACGTGACCAAAGAGTTATGTTTAAAAAATAATTCACCTGCATAAATTCTGAAATGATAATTTAACTTAAGTATGAAGACCCAAATATCCAAAATATATATATATATATTTTTAAAAGGCCCTTTTCTTCATTTTCATAGGAGCGTGGGGGGAGCATGGTGGGAGGATGGCAGAAGCATAGGAGGGATTGTCAAGAGCATGGGAGGGAGCACAATTCTAGGGTCTAAGAGCATCCAAGGGAGCCTCGCACTCTCGACATCAGCAGGAAACACACCATAAGGCCCTTAAGCGTGTTCTTGATTTCTAGGAGCATCTGAGGTCGAAGCGGTCCCAAGAAGATGCTCCCGATAACATTGGCTTGAGGTGCTACACAGCCAAATCCACACAAGACAGATGGCAAGAACTATGACACTGGGAAATTCAATATAGAAACACTCTTTTGGTGAAATTCGAGAAAGCTTTGGAGCATCATATATAAAAAGGAGTCGAGACCCAATGATGTGGATGAAACAAGAAGCTTATTGTGGTGGAGATGGCTAAGGTCTTCTAATCATTTGTATGGCTCTCAAATGGCATAATCCTTCATCTACAAGATATAGATAGAGACCTTTCAAGAATATCAGATAGATAGAAAGTTTAACATGAGACATCTAACAAAACCATGTGTCTTCAATTGACAAACCAATGGTACTAATTTGAGATTATAAAATATAATTCAATAAAGAGTTACATCATCAGGTTCAAAATACATGAGATTAATTTATCATTGTGGGTGAAAGGATAGAGAACAAGGATCTTACCTCTAAGACACTTTTGATGCTTGAAGTGTTTTGTCGCAATCTTTTCATGTGTTTTTAGCATGCCTCAACTTATCAACAAGAGATTCAGAGAAACACCAACGAAAGTTGACAAGCTACAAGGATTGCTCCTACAAAACTAGGTTGCATGGTACAGAGAAACAAAAATGCATATCTGAAACGGGAACGTGCTAGAAATATGACCACCAAAAACTCAGGAAACAAAGAAATGTGATATATATATATATATATATATAATATATATATATTTATGGCACAGAAATACTCGGCATTAGACAGCAATTATCAGCAAATTATATATTTTTTATTAATAATCATTGAATGATTTACAGTGAGAGAGGCCCCGGCTTAAATAAAGCCCTAGGTGCCTTTTGGTGAATGGGCATGATCTTTGATCATGCCCTTTTGCCTAATTAACTAATAATTATGGATTATTTTTTACAGAACATTGCCTCCCTCTTGAAAAGATGCTTTGTCCTCAAATCATACATAACGACGGGTGTTGTTGACGAAATGCTTTTATCTCCCAAGAAGCTTTTTCTTTTGGTAAGTCCTTCTATTTCATCTGGTGTAGATTCCATCCTTCCGAGGCTGCAACGGCTATAATCGAACGGATGCTAGTATATCGGGCAACAAGTGCAAATATCTCATCATAGTCCACACCTTCCTTTTGAGAGAAGCCTCAAGTAACACATCTAGCCTTAAAATTTTTAGCACTTCCATCACCTCCATGCCCGAGCTTGTAAAGTCATTTCGAGGTGACAATGGATTTTGTCACTGCAGCAACTAATTTATTTCACCTACTTATTATTCTCAATAAATTATTTACGAAATTCCTTCAACAAATATTAAAATGAATTCTACTACAGCTATCACCTAATTACCCAAAGAAAAAATACATGCACAAGAATCAATCACATGACAGTTATTTTTGGACAATTGTCCCCGGAAAAACACAATGCGGGAAAATCGGTGCAGCAAATGAGGGCTTTATTAATCTTCAACAGCAATTGCTTTTACAAGGAATGATTATACAGGGAAACTGAAAGAAAACACCTGAGACCTTCCCTTTGAGACCATCTGACACTTCAAAGACCCTGCTCCCACTTCTACGTCACTTTGGCTGACCCAGCATGGCACTGAGTGGCTCTGCATCCCTCTGCGTCAGCCTGCGTAGGCTCTGTGTCTCTCTTTCTACGTTGCCTTCCACTGCCCCTGCATCACCTCCTCCTCGATCACTGCCTACTGCTGAAACCCTCCTCTTCTTCCACCCTACAACTCCCTCTGAAATCGATATCCTCTTCCTTTAGAATCGAATTTCCTTGAGATGCTGAGTATCTATCGGTGTATCTCCAAATGACCCTCAAGTCTTCTCTTTTACTTGTTTGGTTCATGAATCAACGACCAAGATTAAGTCCCTAATCAATGGCTAAGATTAAAACAAACTTGATCCTCGTCTCTTAGAAGCTTCTCATCCTTATCTTTATAAATACCCATTAATATTTTTATTTTCCTAAGTTTAGACTTAGGAACCCATTAAAAATATTAATTATTTTAATAACTCCTCATCCAAATGGAATTCCTCAAAACGATTTCTGGGTCATGGGGTCTCATGTACCTTAGCCTCTCCTCCAAATTTCAAGGCTAGAAAATATCTGATGCTACCAAAAATCAACACTCCCTCTTAGCGAGGAATGTGCTCTAGCAATGTGTCACTATAGAAACATCACATTGATCTTCCACATTGGTAACTGTGTTGATGCTTGGCTTGCTGCCTCACATCCCCTGCATTGTTGCTTCCTGTATTGCTACCCATGACACTCCCACTGTCACTACTGCTCCTGTACTGCAGCTCCCTCTCAACCTACTGCATTATGTTGCCCATAACACTGCCACTGTTAAGTGTTAACTGATGCACTGCAACTTCTGATACTTATCCATTACTGAAATGGATTCTTTACCATCCCCATCTTCTCCCTGAAATGAACAAACCTTGTTCTTCCTAGAGCCTTGGTGACTATGTCTGCCACCCATTCTCCTGTAGGAGTGTACCTCAACTATACTACCCCTCGTTGGACACAGTCTCTGACAATGTGACACCTGATATCAATGTGCTTTGACCGATCATGAAATATTGGATTCTTAGAGAGCTTGATGCAACTCTAATTATCACACATGATCCTAATCGCTTCCATCCTTCTCCTAAATAGATTCACAAGCAATTTCCTAAGCCATATGGCTTCGCACGAAGTTGTTCTAGCAGCCATATATTTTGCTTCAGCTGAGCTCAGAGCCACGGATTTATGTTTCCTACTGCACCAGGAGGTCATTCTTGATCCAATGTTGAAACAGTACCCAGTTGTACTTTTTCGATCTACTAAACTTCCAGCCCAATCTACATCAATGAACCCACTCAGCCTGATGCCATTGCCTCTGGTGTACAATAGTCCACGCTCAGTTGTTCCTTGTATATACCTGAGAACATGTTTGGTTGTTGCCCAGTGCGCCCTCTTAGGTTCTACCATCAACTGACTGAGGGTGTTGACAGCGTAACAAATTGTCTGGCCTGGTATTGACCAGACACATCAGGGACCCTATAAGTTGCTTGTACAAGGTGGGATCAACATCTTTATCTTCTGATGCATCAATCTTCTTCTAATTGGTGATCATAGGAGTAGCCATAGGTCTACAGTCCTACTTCCTGAATCTCTTCAAGATTTTTGTAGCATGTCTCCCTTGTCCCAGGAAGATCTCACCCTTCTGCTGCCAAACTTCCAACCCCAGAAAATAATGCATCTGTCCCAAATCCTTCATGTCGAATTTTGTGGCCAAGTTCTTATTGCAATCTATGATGACCCTGGATGATTCTGTCAGGAAGAGATCATCCACATATAACACTAGGATTAGACGCTCATTCTCTACAACATGATAGTAGAGATTAGGGTTTGTGTCACTCTTGACGAACTCCATCTTCTACAAGTAGCCATCAATTCGACCGTACCATGCCCTAGGTGCATGTTTCAACCCATACAAGGCTTTCTTTAATCTGCATACATGAGATTTCTTCTCATGTGTCTCAAAACCTTTTAGTTGTTCGATGTATACTTCCTCTTCTATTACCTCGTTCAAGAATGTTGACTTGGCATCCATCTGATGTATCTCCCACCCCATTTGTGTTGCAAGAGATATCATGGTCCTAATAGAAATGTACCTGGCTACTGGGGCGAAGGTTTCTTCGTATTCTATCCCTTCCTTCTGAGCATACCCCTTAGCCACGAACCTGGCTTTTTATTTCTCCACACTGTCTTCTGCAGCATATTTGACCTTGTAGATCCATCTCGAACCTACTACCGATCTATCCTAAGGCCTAAGTACCACTTCCCAGACATCATTGACCATTATAGAGTTGTATTCCTCCACCATAGTATCCACCCATATTTAATGTTGAACGGCCTCCTGAAAACTAGAAGGTTCTGCAACCTGAGCTACTAAGGCCTAGTACCTGTCTGGTTGTCTTCGCTCCCTTTTACTATTCTTGGGTGCATCAATGAAGTCTTTTTTATCCCGTAGAATCTGTCGGAGTTCCTGGCTCTTTCTTCCACTGGTAGTAGGCACATCTATCAACTCCTCTTCTTCCTGAGATTCCTCCTATTATGAAGCCTTATCTTCAGGAGGATTTCTGGTGACCAGTTTTCGTTGTTTGAAGTGATCTGACCAAAGGCTCATCTTTCGACTGGTCCTCGGAAGACACTCTCGAGATATTCTGAAAGCTCTATCCTCCATGATTTTTACATCCCGCCGAACTACTACCTTCCTACTCCCTAGAAGATAGAATCTATATGCATTAGCATTCTCACTATATCCCATAAGATATCACTTCTTAGCAATTTGATCTAATTTCTTTTTCTTCTCTTCGAGTATACGGCAATATGCTAAACTCCCAAATATCTTGAAATGACTGACTTCAAGTGTCTTTCCAGCGAAGACCTTCTCTGGAGTGATTTTGCCTAATGCCCTGTGAGGAGTCATGTTCTGAACATAAACTATCGTGTTGTATGCTTCTGCCCATAGGAATTTAGGCATATCCTGATCATACAGCATTGCCCTAGCTACTTCCATAATAGACTTGTTTTTCCTTTCTGCTACTCCATTTTGCTCTGGATTGTAGGGAGTTGTCCACTCTCTTTTGATGCCTTCCTTAGCGCAAAAATCAATGAAGTCCTTGTCAACATATTCTCCACCAATGTCTGAGGACAACTCTTCTATCTTCTTTCCTGTCAAATTCTCCACTAGAGCTTTGAACTCTTTGAATCAACCGAAAACCTCATCCTTGGTTTTCAAAAAGTAGAACCAAGTCCTCCTGGAATGGTCATCGATGAAGGTGACAAAGTATTCAGCACCACTAAGAGATTTTGCAAACATCGGTCCGCAAATGTCTAAGTGTATCATTCGTAGCACACTCTTCGCCCTATTGTTACTTCTAGAAAACACAGTTTTGGCATACTTGCCCAGAGTGCACCCTCTGCATACATCATCCCGTTCAATACTTAGTTTTGGAACTCCTGATACTATTTTCTTGAGAATTCTCAGAGCCCCCTGGTGTAAGTGTCCCATCCTCCTGTGTCGTAGCTCATTCAAGTCTTTGTCTCCATTACTGCCTATCACTGCCATTGGTGATTCTAGTTGTAACCTATACAACCTGTTACTTTTGATTCCAATCTGAGCCTTCTTTTACCAACTTGGGTGTTTGACATATACTTTCTGCTTAATGAAGAAAATGTCATAGCCCAACTTGTTATGAAGTTGAGATACAGAAAGTAAGTTCATCCCCAATCCCGGCACATGTAGCACATTGGTTTCCTGAAGTCTCTCTCCTGCTTCGATTTGAAAAACTATGGTACCTTTTCCTAATGGAATACACTTTGCCTTATTCCCCATGGTGATCTAAAAATTCATTCTTTCTTCCTGATAATCTAAAAAACATTCTCGGATTCCTGTCCACTGTCTATGTACCAAACCTCTGAGGAGGCAAGGCTTGCAAGGCAAGCAACTTCTTCTAATCTAGAAGCTAACATCAAATATTTGTCCCTTGTGCATTCTTCTGGAAATCTGCGCGAGTCCCCTTGAGTAGACGCCTCTGCATCATGCTCTTGACCCATAATTGATTTTCCTTTCCTATTGTCGAATCTCTGCTCTTATACCGTGTGAAAATTTCTAAACTAAAATACTATCACTGCAGCAACTGATTTATTTCACCTACTTATTACTCTCAATAAGTTATTTACAAAATTCCTTCAGGAAATATTAAAATAAATTCTACTACAGTTATCACATAATTACCAATGTTGCATTAATCATTATCGGGATTAAATCGGCGCGGGGAAAAAATTGGAAAAAATCGGAATTATCGGGAAATTATCAGAAAAATCGAGAAATAATTGTTTGGTACAAAAATATTCATTTTTTTCAATTTTTTTAATATCTAAACCATCTATAACATAAAATAAATACATTGACACATAAATATGATAAAAAAAACTAATATATAAGATGTTTAATATCATTTCTAGCGC
>APFE030398183.1:200871-230120 GCA_000404065.3 Pinus taeda | reverse complement strand
GCTAAAATCACACATAACATTGAATCATGTCCTGAATAGTAAGTCCTGACTCCTGAGTCCCAACTCAGCCTCAAAATATCAACAAAAAATATGATAATGTATCTCATCATGTCATAATGTCATATACAATAAAATGAAGAAAATAACTAAAGTTTAATCCTATTGATTTCCTCTATCCCTTTTGCAAGAAAATGCCATAGCTTTCCCTTTCCCTCTAGATGTAGATGCTGGTGCTGGTGGAGTTGGCAATGGAGTCTGCTCTGCTCTAGAAGCTGAAGAACTAGAAGTAGGAGCTATAGGAGGTAGGCCACATCCTTTACTGGTGGCAGGAGTAGCCCGGGCAGGTGGTGCCACCTGGAAACATTACAATCTCCCAATCCTGAAATCCTGAAAAACTGATAAGTTTGCTGGATTTTGAATGAAATCTAAAATTCTAATTTCTCCATATGAAATCCAATCAGGCCGAAACCACTCTCAAACATCCTGAGTCATTTCATGGTAATGTTAAAAATTTAAGTAAAAAGATGAAAAAGAAGATTAAGGAGAATGTCACTTTTACTTTAAGAAGTTAACATTACCATGAATAGCATATCAATACTAGGGCCTAGACTTGATCATTAAGCTGCCCCACTCAAAAATTATTTGTTTCTTTCAAAACAAATTGCATTTCAAACATTTAGCATCCCTTAAAAAACCAAAAAAAAACATTATAAAACCTCGCTGCCATCTGTCGCGACCCGCGGCGATTTTTTAAGTTTTTATCGCGATTTTTTCGTTTTTATCGCGATTTTTTCAATAAAAATCGACAAAAAAAAATACGGCGATTTTTTCGTTTAATTATCGCGATTTTATCAGAAGAGGGAAAAAATCGTGATTTTTTCATTTTATCGAGATTTTCACAACATTGATAATTACCCAAAGAAAAAATACATGCAGAAGAATCAATCACATCGATACAGTTATTTTTGGATAATTGTCCCCAGAAAAACCCAATGCAGTAAAACCGGTGCAGTAGATGAGGGCTTTATTAATATTTCGCAACAATTGCTTTTACAAGGAATGATTTTACAAGGAAACTGAAAAGAAAAAAAACATGAGACTTTCCCTTTGAGACCATCTGACACTTCGGAGACTTCGCTCCCACTTTTGCATCACTCTAATTGACCCAGCGTGGCACTGAGTGGCTCTGCGTCAGCCTGCGTAGGCTTTGTGTCTCTGCTCTGGACTGCATCTCTCTTTATGTGTTGTCTTCCACTTCCATTGCCCCTGCATCACTTCCTCCTCAATCACTGCCTACTACTAAAGTCCTCCTCTTCCTCCACCTTGCAACTCCCTCTGAAATCGATCTCCTCTTCCTTGAGAATCGAATTTCCTTGAGATACTGAGTATCTACTGGTGTATCTCCAAATGACCCTCAAGTCTTCTCTTATACTTTTCCTGTTGATGAATCAACGGTCGAGATTAAGTCCCTAATCAATGGCTAAGATTAAAATAAACTTGATCCTCATCTCTTAGAAAATTCTCATCCTTGTATTTATTAATACCCATTGATATTTTTATTTTCCTAAGCCCATTAAAAATATTAATTATTTTAATAACTCCTCATTCGAATGGAATTTTCCAAAACGATTTACGGGCCTTGGAGATCTCATGTGCTTTAGCCTCTCCTCCAAATTTCAAGGCTAGAGCACATCAGATGCTACCAAAAATCAACAGATTTGTCCTTGGGTCTAGAGAACACATCCCAAACATCATTCTTCATAATCGACTCATACTCTTCGTTCATAGCATCCTTCCAAACTTGATGCTTTGCAGCTTCTTCGAATGTGCAAAGCTCAGATTGAACAATGGTGGTCATTACAGTTAAGTACCCTTGGTACCCATTCGGCTTCTTACTTTCACGAAATGTCCCCCTAGGTGCAACATGTCTCTCGGCATCTTCAAGAGTTTCCCTAAGCCATGAAGGTCTCCTTTTCGAGGAGAAGGGCTCATGAAGGGGTGGATCCATTAGATCCATCAATTCTTCAACATCAGGCATCGTTCATCTTGCGGTTCTTCTAGAGAACACATCCCAGACATCATTCTTCATAATCGACTCATACTCTTCGTTCATAGCATCCTTCCAAACTTGATGCTTTACAGCTTCTTCGAATGTGCAAACTTCAGATTGAACAATGGTGGTCATTACAGTTAAGTACCCTTGGTACCTATTCGGCTTCTTACTTTCGCGAAATGTCCCCCTAGGTGCAACATGTCTCTCAGCATCTTCGAGAGTTTCCCTAAGCCATGAGGCTCTCCTTCTCAAGGAGAAGGGCTCATGAGGGGGTGGATCTATGGGATCCATCAGTTCTTCAACATCAGGCGTCATCTCATCTTGCTGTTCTTCCTGTTTTCTTGAATCTGCTTCTTTGTCCTTCCTTGGATTAGGAAGGTTACTAATCTTCCCAAGGGCAGCATCCTCATCGAAGGTGACATCGTGACTTTTCTCTTCTCTTTGACCAGGCACATAGATTCTATATGCCTTGGAAGTTTCATTGTAGCCCACAAATGTTCCTTTCTTCCCAGATGCATCCAATTTGCTTCTCTTTTCTTTCGCCACATGAAATACACAGGGCTACCAAAAATTCTAAAGTGAGAAACATTAGGTTTCTTAGCGGTGAAAACTTCTTCGAGAGTTTTGGAGTCCAACACTTGATGAGGGCATCTATTTTAAACGTACACGGCAGTGTTGGCAGCTTCGGCCCATAAGAACTTTGGAAGGCTTTGATCATGAAGCATGGCACAAGTGGTTTCTATGATAGAACAGTTCTTCCTTTCAGCAACACCATTTTGCTCAGGAGTATATGCAATAGTTGTCTCCCTCTTAAGGCCAACTTCTCTACAATAGTTATTGAACTCATGTGATTCATATTCGGTTCCATTATCGGTCCTCAATATTTTGATCTTCTTCCCTGTTTGATTTTCGACTAAAGCTTTGAAAGAATGGAACCATGAGAATACTTCGACCTTCTTCTTCAAGAAATATATCCATGTTTTGCGAGAGAAATCATCCACAAAGATAGCATAATATAAATATCCTCCCAAAGAGTTCACGGGCATCATACCAGATAGATCAGAATGAACCAATTGCAATATGTCGGTAGTCTTGCTATCACTGGAGGGGAATGGTCCCCTTGTATGCTTTCCTTTGGCACACCCCTGACAAACGCCTTCATGTTCTACTTTAAATATGGGCATACTTGTCACCATCTTCCTTACATTGAGTAGAGCCTTATAATGTAGATGAGCAAACCTTCGATGCCCTAATTCAAACTGAAGTGATATGTCGCAAGACATAGCTCCCAATGGACTTCCTCCAACTTGATATAGGCTATCAACCCTGAATCCAAGCGTAAATGCATCTTTGAAATTTTTATTCCACACACGTACCTTTCCATCGATGAATGCCACCTTGAATCCTTTGTTCTCCATCGTCGAGATAGATACCAAGTTCTTCTTTGGATCGGGTACATATAGTACTTGTAGATGAATGGCGTTACCTTGATTCAACTGAAGAGTAACATTCCCAACTCCTTTCACGAGATAGTTGGCATTGTCTCCAAGGATAATTTCCAAATTTGTATCCTTTTCAATCAGATTTGAAAGAGCTTCCTTATACCCAGTGAAGTGCCTTGAGGCACCACTATCAATCAACCAATTTCCCAAGGTATTGGAAGGAGAGGCAGTAAAGAGGGCAGATATAAGATAAAATTATTTTTGCTTGTTATCAACAACATTAGATTCATCACACCTAGTGTTTCTTGATCTCTTAGGAGGGCGACCATTTCAATGTTGAGTAGCAAGAGCATTCCTTTTCCCCTTGTTGTTAAACCTGCCATTCCTTTGATTGTTGTTGCCTGTGAAATTTTTATTGTTGTCATCATCATGAGGTGTATCCCTTCTATTAGGATACTCCCTAACATAGTGGCCAAACTTATTGCAAATGAAGCATCTTCCCTTCCTTCCATTCTTGAAACCTGGTCTTCCTTGACATTGCTTCTATGAACCTGCATTATTCTTATTTTTAGCACGAGCGGAGAACACGGTAGGATCATTCATATTTGAAGGCATATCTAGTTCCATCATCCTTGTTTCTTCTTGAGAACATCTAGTCAGCGATTCTTCAAAACCTAGAATCTTGTCGTTGTTAAGAATAGTAGTGTTGAACACGTGTCATTCACGAGGGAGTCCTCCAAGAGCAATGAGAGTGAGCTCCATATCAGCAATAGCTTCTCCAATCGAAAGAAGATCAATTTTTATTTCGGTAATCCTCATGAAGTAGGATTGAATATCTTCACCTCTTCCCTTATTTATGTCCTTCAATTTGTTCTTGAGAAAGAGAACTTGGTTTGCATTGCTAGCTTTGAACATGCCAACCAACTAGTCATATATCTCCTTTGATGTGTTCAAATTGGAGACATAAGCAATTGAATGCTTATGAATAGAATCCCTAGTGATCTTCTTTGCTTTAACTTCACCCTTCTTGTACTTTGTCTCAGCAGCAGCTGATGCATTTGAAGGAGGCTCAGAAATCTTTCCCTGCACATAATCCATAACATCCTGCTCTTGCAAAGTCAAATCAAGAGACATCTTCAATGCATGATAATCAGACTTATCATTGAGCTTGTCATCAGATTTGAAGTAGGATGTGGAGGCCATTGACTCTTGTCCTTGTCCAACAAATCTCAGTGATTTCTCTTCTCAGTGATCGCTCTTTTCACTCTTACTTGGGCTTTGTCTTCACCTCAGCTCTAATACCATGTTAATTTTAAATAACAATGGTATGTTCTATGCTTAAGAGCAATTTATTTCAAATTTTTTATTAGCCCAATATCAGTTCCCAGATTAGCAATCACATTAACATGACAGTAAGTGCAGATAGAACATAAATAAATAGTAGAAGACAAGCCAAGACAAGAAGACACAAGATATAGCGCCAGCCAAGTACAAACACCAATGTGGGGAAACCCTTTGATCAATTCTTCTTATTATTCTTCAAAAGTTCAACAGAGAGAGAGAATACAATATGCAATATTCACTTGCCCAATCAATGTGAAATCTATCCAAACAAACTGCAACCGCAGAAAGCCCTAACCAAAAAGTCAACACTAGTCAACAGGGCAAAAATTGACCTCCAAAACAGCTCGGTAAAACCCAATCAACTCGGCCTCCAACAGTCATATGAATTAGCCCAAAAAAGTCCCAAAAACTCTATCAAACTTGGTCAACACAAATCAACGTTGTAGTCAAACCCTTTTGTAGTCAACATTGGTCAAACAGTACAAATTGCCTCGATTTTTGTGCCCAAAAATGCGGCCTACCCAAACAGAAATTATCCCACCAAAATCACAGTCAAACAAGGTCAACGTTGCCGGTTAAACGCTGATCAAACTTCCCTTAAATTCAGTCAACACTAAAACAGAAAATTTGTATTCTTCTTCACACGTGTGGAGAGAGAGAAGAGCCCAGAAATCCATACCTAATCAAATAAGGAGAGAGAGATGTATGAGAAGATGAGTGATGTCCAAATGAGGCAAAAGCACCTTTTATTTATATACAAATGTTGAGGATGAATAGACATGACTATTGGACTTCTGAGACTACATTAGTTTGTTGGCCGACCTCGACAATTTGTCCATAAACAAAATAAATTCATAATTCCATTTGTACATGTCAAAATGAGATGATCTTTAGATCAATCCTACACCTCTCGGAGAGAAGAATCCAATAAAAATATGAGTTGCATCATATGATCTATCCAAGGTGGAGTTTGGCCCTAGTTGCCAAATTCAACAAGATGATACATTTTGGCTCTAGAATAATCCTTCCTTCGGCATCTAAAGTCTGAAGTGTTGTTTGGTTGATTGATGTTCACCAAGTACCCTTTTAAGGCAAGATACATGGAAAACGTTATGACACGACTTTTATCGAGAAGGTTTAAAGGATACTTGGCTAATCTTTTTGTTGATCTGGTAGGGTCCATAAAACCTTCATGCCAATTTGTTTTGTCCCCTTTGCTTCAAGGACAACCACTTGTAAGGCTGGGGTTTAACAAATACCCAATCTCCAACTTCAAATTCTCTCTCGGTTCTATTTCGGTCAGCTTGTTGCTTCATATGATTCCTTGCATTATTTAGATTTTCTTTTAGAGTTTTGGACGACCTTTTGGGTTTCTTCTAACTGGTTTTTAACAACTGGAAGCTTTGTCTCGATGATAGCAAGGTCCTTCCATTTCAAAGGTTCATAACCATATAGAGCTTGAAATGGAGTCATTTTTGCTAACATGTGGTTAAGTGGAATTGTACCACCATTCAGCGAGATGTGACCACTAAACCCACTTATTTAAGTTGTCTGTGGCATAACAACGCAAGTAGGCTTCTAAACATTTATTGACAACCTCTATTTGGCCATCCATTTGAGGATTGTAAGCTAAACTCATGTTGAGGTAGGTTCTTATATGTTTGAAGAATTCCTTCCAAAAATTACCCTTAAATTTGGCATCTCTATCGCTCACAATGACCTTGGGAAATCCATGTAATTTGTAAACATTTTTGCAAAATATCTCAGCAATTTGTTTTGTTGAGTTTTATTTCCTCATTACAATAAAGTGAGCATACTTGGTGAGTTTGTCGACTACTACATGAATTTTATGCTTACCATCAGACATAGGTAAACCTTCAATAAATTCCATTGATATTTCCTCCCATTTTTTATTTGAGATGTTTAAAGGATGAAGTAGTCTGAGTGTCATAATATTTTCATTCTTATTCCTCTACCATTTATTGCATTCGGCTACATATTTTCGAATATCCTTACTCATTCCCTTCCAAAAGAATGGTTGTCATGTGTTATAGTAGGTTTTAAAGAATCCTACATGTCCAGCTGACAGTGAATCATCCGACTATTTGAGTACCTTGGCTTTAAATTTGGAATCTACATTCAGATAAATTCTTCATTTGTACCGTAGAATATCATTCTTCCATTTTAGATTTTGAATTTTGAGGAAAATTATTGATTATAGCACTTGTTTCTGGATTTTTTGCATATTCACTTCAAATCTCATTAAGCCATTCAGGCACAACCACTGAAACTGCAAGTAATGATGGTTCTTCGTCTTTCCTCGACAAAGCATCAGCTACTATGTTATCTTTCCCTTTCTTATGTAATATATCCATGTCAAAGGTAGCGATTTTTTCTATCCATTTTTGTTGTTCTTTAGATAATGTTTTCTGTTGGAGGAGATGTTGAAGACTATTATGATATCTTCGTATTAAGAACTTACTTCCCAAGAGATATTGTCTCCATTTGGCTAATGCATGCATAATAGCAAGCATTTCCTTGTTGTATGTAGACATGAGATGTTCTTGCTTATTGAGCTTCCTGCTTTCAAGCGCAATTGGGTGACCATCCTGCATTAGTACTGCTCCTATGCCAAAACATGAGGCATCACATTCAATTACAAATGGTTTTGAGAAGTTTGGAGTTGCCAATACAGGGGCATTAGACATAACTTCCTACAAGTTTTCAAAACATTTTTTTGCTTCATCATTCCATCGAAATGAGTTCTTCTTTAGAAGGTTCAATAAGGGTGCGATTATATGGGCATAGTTTTTAATAAATCTTCGATAATACTCGGTCAATCCTAAGAATCCTCTTAGCTTGGAGATATTAACTGGATTGGACCATTCCCTTATGACCTTCATCTTATTAGGATCTACTTTTACTCCTTTGGATATTATATGTCTGAGATATTCTACTTCTTCCTTCCTAAAAGTGCATTTGGACGTCTTGGCATAGAACTGATGTTTTTCTAATACAGTAAGAACTTGTTCCAAGTGTTGTAGGTGCTCCTTCCATTGTTTTACTGTAAATTAGAATGTCATCAAAAAATACTAACACGAACGTCTTTAGATATGGACGGAATAGCTAGCTCATGGTAGCTTGGAATGTTGTCGGTGCATTGCTTAAACCAAAAGGCATTACTTTAAACTCGTAATGGCCTTCATGTGTTCGAAATGCAATTTTTGCTATGTCTTCCAACCTTATTCTAATTTGGTAATACCCTGACCTTATGTCCAATTTTGAGAAGTATTTAGCACCATGTAGCTCATCCAACATTTCATCAATAAAAGAAATTGGAAACTTGTTTTTAATTGTTATTTCGTTTAGTCCTCGATAATTGGCACATAATCTGAACGATCCATCTTTCTTTCGAACTAATGCAACTGGAGCAGCATATGGACTTTTATTTTTTTTTAAGATACCACACTTTAAAAGATCTTGGACTAGTCTCTCAATTTCAGTTTTTTGATGATGTGGATATCAATACAGTTTGATGTTGATGGGATTTGATCCTGTTTTGACTTCTATTGTATGCTCGATTTCTCTTTTAGGAGGTTTGGAATACTTTTTTGTGCTTTTAAATTAGCTCTTGGACTTCTAGTGCTTCTTTGTTGTCCAAATTTGAAGTTAATATCTATAATTGATGACATTGTACTACATAAGCTAGCGCTCACTTCCGAATCATTTTCATCAACTAAGATGATGATACAATTTGGTTCTCAGGTGGTTGGAACCCATATAATTTGTATTTTTGCCCTACCCATTTAAATTTTATAAATTGTTTTTGATGGTTGGTAGAGTAACTACCGAGGGTTTGTAGCCATTGGATACCTAAGACCACATCCACTCCACCTAATGGTACAGTATAAAACGGAGATTCTAATTAAAGTCTTGAATCTGCAATTTGACTTTATGGCATTTCCCTACTTTTTCAATTTTCTTACCGTCAACTACCATAACCTTCATGTTGGGCATGGGAAATGTGAAAATGTTGAGACTCTTCGCCATGGTTGAGTCCAAAAATTTGTGGGTGTTACCGGTGTTGATCAGAACCATTACATTGTTCTTCTTGATATGTCCTTTTAATTTTTAATGTTTGGGGTTGTGATATACCTATCATAGCCGATAATGATACTTGCAAAATGCTCTCGCCATCTAGTTCTAGAAAAAATTCTGGCGAATTTTCAATTTCTATGTCTGATTCATCACTGTCTGAATCATTAGTTGCTTCACATTTATACAAATTCTTGGTCTCTTTTCCTTTAGCACACCTATGTTTAGGGTCTTATTTTTCGCCACAACGTTTGCACTTGCCCTCTTTCATTCTTTGCATTTCCACATTAGTTTTTTCTCCTTCACGAAGATGTGGTGGAACATATTTTGTGTTATCCGTGTTCGCGGCTTGGGGAAATCTTCGTCTCGAATATACTCTTTCAACCTTCGGCCACAGTGTTTTTTCATGTGTATTTTTAGCAGCTTTTTGCCTTTTGTTTGCCTACCTCTATAGAAGTGATGTCATGAAGCTCAAGTTCAAGCTCAGCCTGGATATAGGGTTTAAATCCCGTAACGTATGACTGAATCAGACGAGTTTCTAATAATCCAGGTACTTGTGTGGCCAAAGTTTCTCATTCACAAGTGTATTCGTCCACATCTCCCTTTTGTTGCACCCTGGTGAATGCTGAGAAGAATTCTTCTTCTTCCTTGACACCTTGGAACCTTTTAAAGAACACATTTTTGAATTTCCTCCAACAGATCGCAAGTGTCATCTTTTTCCAACACATATACCAATTATATGCTTCGCCTTCCTTTTGCATGGAAGCATCCCTGATCTTTTCGTCATCATTGTCAATACTGTAAATCTCAAAATATTCTTCTGCTTTATTGAGCCAAGCAACACTGCATTTTTTGTTGCCATCAAATTTGGATATAGCTAAAGTTTTGCTCTTCGTTGATATGTAGTTATCGACGGGGCGAAGAAGGGGTGTTGATTTTAAAACGACATATTGGTGTATGGATTCCAAAGCTGCGTAGTTTGAACATTCGTGTTGCTATTTTCTTGATTAAGTGTGGAAGATGTCATTGGAGACTTAGGTTTCTCATGTGAGTCTAACGATTTTGACAAATCTGGAGAATTGAGATGCTGAGTGGCCCCATTATTTTGGGGTATTTGCGCGGGCATAATCTTCATATTGTTACAAACACAGGCCAACATCACCATCACTTGATCCACCTTAACTTAAAGGTTTGCCTGATGCTTTTTAAATTCATTCTTGTTATGCTCGAGCTAACTCTCTATTCTCTTTGCTGTGTCCTGGAGCACTTCGATTTTTTCGCCCTGCCCGGTCAACTTAGTCTCAAGGTCAAACAATATTTTATTAAAATCGACCATTGACATTAAGGAAGCCATTGATCTAGTATGTGGCAGATTATGCTTATTCAGTTTAACTTTTTTTCTTAATTTAACCGTTTTCTTTTAAATATTTTTACAATATAATATATTTAATTAAAATAAATAAATATATATATACTGAATATATAATTAGATTATATAATATTTATATAAATATTAATTAAAATTTAATTAAGATTTATATCGTGACAATATAATAAAATTATATATTATGATTGAATTAAAAATAATAATAATAATAAATAAAAAATCAGTTTGTGTGAAGACACGACCGTGGGTCAACAGACGCGAGGTAGACGAACGATGAGCGGAAAAGCGGTAAAACGAAAACGACACAATTTTGGAACAAAGGCAGCAAATGTTATCGATAGCAACGAGGAAGGGTCGGTGGATGATGCGGCTTCACGGTACGAGTGAGGATGACAACGGACGACAAGGAGACGCGGCGGGAAAAGATGGGCAATGGTTGCCAAGAAAGGACAAAGGAGCAGTCGGCAATGTTCACCTTGCCGCCTACACCTACCTACAAGTTCATGAGAAAAGCCTTCAACCCCACAAGGTGTGGTTAGTGATAGGGAACTCAGAGAAAGGGTTGTCACACTAATCCCGACTCTCTCTGTTTCAGCAATCTCCTAAATTAGCTAAGGGGGGTAGTCCCTAATGAAAAGTTCAGTTAAAAAAATGTGAGTTTCTAGGAGAATTGTTAGAATTAAATAGATTATCTATTTAAGATTTATAAGCAAAAACTTAAATGAGCAATAATCATCATAAGATAAGCATGAAATACATAAACAACCAGTGTCTTCCAAGTATTTGCTCTTTAAGAAATGAAATTGTATTTTGCTTAAAGTGGAGTGAAATGCTTTCAATTGGAAAGCCAAAATAACCCAAAAAAGTGAAACAATAAATTGTTAGCACAAGACATTATAAATGCTTTCAAGATCAATAAGTCTACAAATCAAAGCACGGAAACTATCTTGCTCAAAAAGATACAAAAATAACTCAAATGTTAGACCAAGATGACAACATGCAATTAAGTTTGCAACCCAAAATAATAGTACTTGAAAGTGAAATCAACCATTCATGACAATATGCAATTAAACCAAAAGATGAGACAATTTCCAAGTACAAGAAAATTAAGCTTGTTACAAAATTAAAAGAGATTACAATGTTTGCATCCAAAGTGCCTCGTGAAATAAGATTTCCATGTGAAACTTTAAACCAAAGGAAATGTGATGGAATGTTGTTCTTGGTTCATTTTATTAATTAGTGCTAAGGCAAAATTACAATGGAACTCTAATCCTCAGACCTCATCCTCGCCCAAACGTTTGGATCTCACAATGAAGAGTCAATAGAGGTAGAAGATCCCTAAAAGTTTATTCAACCAACTTAAGTTGAAGAAGTTTTAATGAAGCTTGGGGCCTTCCTATACTAAAATGCCTAGATGAAGTGCAAATTGTGTTAATTCCCCAAATTAAACTAATGCTTCATGCAAATGCTTCAAAGAAAAATAGTTTGCAAAACTTGAGAGACTATGCATGTGGGAATTTAAATACAAGATTAGTAAAAATTTGCATGTGGAGTGAAATGTATTGATTTTAAGCATGCACAATATGAAATTTAAAAACTAGAAAACTAAGAAAAAACTAAAAGCAAGATTAGGCCACCCACAAGAATCCCTCCTCTAAATGGGGGAGGGGTATGCCATGGAAAAAATCCCAAGCTCCCTCCAACAAATTTGTTTATCTTTTATTAGCGCTTAAAGCAAGTAAAAATGCCTCTAAGAGGGCAGCCCACAATACGAGAGAGATCTTTACAAAAATGGGACTCTAACGAAGCTAGACTCTCTCCTCAAAAATATAACAACAACAAACCTGAAGATGGAAAAAACTCTCCAAAAGAGATTCACGCGGCTTAAAAGGTCCATGGCCTAGATGAGTTTCCGACTCTCTTCCAAGTTCTTACGGACTTCCTAGAAATCAGTCTTTGAACAGCGTGAGGCGGTCCTGCATACACACGAGTGAGTAGTTTTCCAAAGCTTCTCCTCAAACTCCTTGTTGCCTCATGCTGAAGCCTATGGGTTGCAAAACACAAAAAAATACCAATTGTCAGTTTGAAATTAAGAAAAGGAAACCAAAATTAAACTTGGAATTTAATTTACAAAGTACCAGCTCAAGTAATGGGAGTGAATCCCCATACTTGCCTAGCTTTAGAAATGACTCTTGAATAGGAGATATAACTTTGAAAAAACTAGAACCAAAGAAGTATTTTGAATTTTAAGTAGCTATAGACTAAGAAACTCCCTTTTTCTTTTCATTGGATGGAAAACTTGGAGCAAAAAAATGGTTGAGTCTTGGATCGTTGTGACTCTAAGAGTGAGTTGATCTAATTGAGATTTCTCTCACTTCCAGATGGATTCCTACACACAATACAAAAAATCTTCTCTACACACTTGAACACGTATTAGTTTGCACAAGATTAGAGCAATATAATGAATAAGATAAACCAAGCATTCCTCCTAAAATGAATTGGCAAGCTTATCCCTAAAATACTACTCCAAATCAATCATATGTACAAGAAAGCTTGCACACATCAATCCAAGCAAGATGGCAAGCATAAACTAATATTAATTCGACATGCGAAGAAATTAAACGCAATAGCAGTGCTATGAAAAGACATCACCTCATAATGCCAAGAGAACACTAGCCAGATAACCCCAAAGTCTTGATTATATTAAGAAAGTATGCAAGTACAAAATGGTAGAGTTTCCTCAAGCCCAATAGCTTATTACATGATACAATATGAGAGTCTATGGCTCTATTATATAGAGAGTTGGGAGCAAATCCCAATGAAGAATGACAATGACAAATGGCATTGGAATCAATCCCAATGTAGAAGTGATTAAACAAGTGGCATGAGATGACAATCCCAAAAAGAAATTCGAATTTGTTGAATGAAACTCCAATGCCAAATATAAAAATCGAATTATGGCAAGTGGACATCATTTTCTTCTTCCCTTATGTGCCAAATTCGAATTTTATAATAGAATGACAAGTGTATATGGGTGGTCACCCAAGTGGGTACAATTTCCCACAAAAATGTCCACCAAATATTGTCCCAAATCCTCTCAAATGTGCATTAACTTCACAATTTCGAATTTCCAAGTAACCAATTTTCTCCTTTAATGCCAGAAATTCGATTTTATTTGAGCACATGTCATTTCCTTGATTTTAAGAGCCCACATCACCTTGGGACTTCACTTTAACTCCCCCATAATTTTTCACCTCATTTCCACAACTTTTAGCATGCGTGGATATTTATTTTTCTCCATTTATTTAATTTATGACTTAAATAATTGCAAAATTTCCCACTAAACTTAGGAAAAGTGGGTTTTGAAGGTTCAAAACACATTTTTAACCCCTCAAAGTGTGTCATAGTAGAAAGTTGAGAGTGAGAAGTGCAAATTTCAATACTCATACCCCATACAACTTCTCTAGACATCACTTATTAGATTACAAATACAATTATATTAGCAATTTCCGCAGTGTGGAAAATCTAAAAATTTAAAAAATGACTACTTAGACCTAACCAAATTCCACGAATTTTTTTGTGTGATCTAGTATGGTAATATACATCAACTCTAGACACTAAAATGTGTTAGGGGCTCAACCTTCAAACTGTCACCCCGGCTTTGGGGTAAAACATGAATGAAAAAATCCAGAAAATTATCTGCCTTTGAAAAGAAGGAATAATTAATCAAATAAAAAAAATCCAAAGTCTACTCGTTTGTTTATAGAGTCCCAACATCCTAGGCCTATTGCAGATTCAAAAACTCATCATTACTAGTATCATTGATTACAATTCCCCGCAGGGTGTGGAATCTGGGTACAAGAAAGATGATGAGAAAATAGAAGTAGAGTTAAAATACTTTGTTGACTGATGATATCTGATGGTACAAATGTCCTCTGGATTATCCTTGGGCATGGAGTCTTCATATAATCATCAAGTGCCACTCCAGTGCTCAACAAGCAACATGGTGGATGGAGTGCGGAAGCAGTCGTGTTAAGAAGGCAATGAATTGTGCATCAAGGAGCAAACCCATTCTGATACCAAATGTTGCAGAAATACTCAGCATTAGACAGCGATTATCAACAAATTATATATATATATTTTTAATAATCATTGAATGATTTATAGTGAGAGAAGTCGTAGCTTAAATACAGCCCTAGGTGCCTCTTGGTGAATAGGCATGATCTTTGATCATGCCCTTTTGCCTAATTAACTAATAATTATGGATTTTTTTCAATGTTGCATTAATCGTTATCGGGATAATATCGGCGCGAGGAAAAAATCGGAATTATCGGGAAATAATCGAGAAATAATCGTTTGGTACAAAAATATTCAAGTTTTTTCAATTTTATTAATATCTAAACCATCTACAACATAAAATAAATACATTGACACATAAATATGATAAAAGAACTAATATATAAGATGTTTAATATCATTTGTAGCGCTAAAATCACACCTAACATTGAATCATGTCCTAAATAGTAAGTCCTGACTCCTAAGTCCCAACTCAGCCTCAAAATATCAACAAAAAATATAATAATGTATCTCATCATGTCATAATGTCATATACAATAAAATGAAGAAAATAACTAAAGTCTAATCCTATTGATTTCCTCTATCCCTCTTGCGAGAAAATGCCACAGCTTTCCCCTTCCCTCTAGATGTAGATGATGGTGCTGGTCTACTATGCTCTAGAAGCTGAAAAACTAGAAGTAGGAGCTATAGGAGGTAGACCATGTCCTCTACTGGTGGCAAGGGTAGCCTGGGCAGGTGGTGTCACATGGAAACATTACAATCTTCCAATCCTGAAATCCTGAAAAATTGATAAGTCTGCTGGATTTTGAATGAAATCTAAAATTCCACTTTCTCCATATGAAATCCAATGAGACCAGAACCACTCTCAAACATCCTGAGTCATTTCATGGTAATGTTAAAAATTTAAGTAAAAGGATGAAAATGAAGAATGTCACTTTTACTTTAAGAATTTAACATTACCCTGAATAGCATATCAATACTAGGATCATTAAGCTGCCCCACTCAAAAATTATTTGTTTCTTTCAAAAAAAATTGCATTTCAAACATTTAGCGTCCCTTAAAAAACCAAAAAAAAACATTATAAAACCTCGTTGCTGGAGACCCCCATGATAATTTCGATTGTTACCGTGATAAATTCGAATTTATCGCGATAAATTCAATAAAAATCGGCAAAAAAAATTCCGGCAATTATTTCGTATAGTTATCGCGATTTTATCGAGACAACGAAAAAATCGCGATTATTTCAATTTATCACGATATTATCACAATTTTCACAACACTGATTTTTTTACATAACACATTCAAAAAATTATACTAAAACTTTTAAAGAAAGCATTTAAGTTTTACATTAATTATAATTTAGAATACGAATATAGATTCATGAATAAATGAGCAAGTGCCAAGGCCCAAGAAAATCATGCTACAACAAATACCAACATATCATCAAAATCATTGCCCATATTGGGATCCTCATGATCAACATCACCCTCTAAGCATTGAAAAAAGATAGGAAAAGCTTAACATGTCAAATCTAGATTTTGTTTTAGTGATGGGTACACTTTGTTGATTTATCTTATAATAGAGATTGATTTTCTATTCTGATAATTACTTCCAATGATTTGTATTCTCAAGTTGTCTACTGTCGCTTATAACATTAAGTAATTATACATAAAAATAAAAAATAAAATAAAATATATAGATATAGATATATATTAACTATAATGTAACAATAGCCATAGGATCATAGACAGCCAAACACAATAAGGCACAAGATTACCCTGAGAAAACCCAACATTGGGAAAAAACCAGCCAACATTTCTTCTAAGGATAATTCAATCTTCAGCAAAGTTTGAAATATAAATTTTCTAGAAATCTGTGTCAATTTCCAACTACAAAATACCAATCAAAATTGGTCAAAGGAGACAGAATATCTAGCTTATGTTAGTTTAGTCAAATCTGGTCAACAAGTTGATTTTCGATCTTTTTGCTTCTGGTCAACATTTGTCAAAGGAGGCCAAATTTTGGCCCTACAACTTCCTCAGAGAATTCAGTCAAACAGTCACAGTTGACCTGCAGTCAACCTTAGTCGAACATATTTGGTCAACGTCGAGATCTCAACCCAGAAATTCAGTCAATGTTAAGATGCCCAGAATATTCGCCCCAATAATTAATCAAAGATTCAATCAAATAGCCCAGAAAAATGCCAAAGTCAATGTTAGTCAATGAGTCAAACTTCACTTCAGATTTTGGCGGTTAACTTCAAACTTCTTCAGCTCCTTTGCACGTGTGTATAAATGACTTCTTGCTCTTGTGTGAATGATCCAAATATGCATAGTGAGGAGGACGAATTGACCTATTTATAGTGGTCAACTAGGTGCGCTTTGACCAAGTGTCACCCCTAATAGTGGGACAGACGTAGGCTTCTTGAAGCCTACATAAACAAATATAAAAAAATATTTTTTCTTTTTAGTATTTATAATTTATTTTGCTGGTTTTGAAGGGGCTTCTTGGTATGTGAGAATACCTCTCGATGCTACAAAAATCAACACACTTCTACTAGGGTCATGTTAAAAAATCTCAATAGTCAATGTCACTGACATTAAGGTACATAGAGGACTTTGTTCTCTTGATTAAATGCTAGTTCCATACACAACAGAACTCAATGGAAATCCCCTCAATCTTGAAAGCCTAAAAATTGGTAAGTTTGTTGGATTTGGAGTTGGATATAAAATTCTACATTCTCCATATGAAATTCAATGAGGTTGGAACCACTCAATTATCCTAAGCCAATTAAAAATTTAAGTAAAAGAAGGAAAATGAAAGATAAACGAGAATGACACTTTCATTTTGATCCTTTTACATTATGAATTTAACATTACCATTAATTACATAGCATATTCTTAACAGTAACATTAATTACATAGCATTAGTAGCGCACTAGGGTTGAATATTAGGTTACCCCACTCCTATGTTATTGTTTTTCTAAAAGCAATTAGCATTCCACCAACATGCCCACACAAGCAAGTTGTACCGCCTCACACATGTTGTATGGGCGTTGAAACATGGGGTTTAGTGCCTAAAATGTGTTCCAGTCGAGCTGAAACACATTTCAAAACAGTGAAATGCATTTTAGCCAAGCCTAAACACGTTTTAAAAAAGTGAAATGCAATTCAAAAAGGTGAGAAGCATTTCAGCCGCATTTTTGTACCCAAATGTAAGTGGTATGAGGGGGTTCCACATTTCCTGCAACTTAGATACAAAAGCAACACAAATATAAGTTGTACAATGAAGAAAGTTATAACGACTTTACAACATATTTTAAGGGCAAAGGAAGGAAGTATTTTGCTTAGCTAAGAAACAAAAAAGGAAGCTAAAGACAAGGAAACTTCACATATGAAGATCCATCAAAAGAAGAACGAGCCTAGCCCACGTAGCAAAGGTCCTTTCACTATTTTGCTTTGTTGATTTTTTGTAGCTTAGGCAGGTACTTTTGCACAGACCTTGTGTCTACGCGTGCAAAACATGCCCACATTCTCCTTAGAATACTTGCTCAAGTGTGAGCAAGTTGCTAATGTAACTTAGCCCAAGTCTAACTTTGGAAAAAGCATATATTAGTGTGTTGGCTTATTGAGCTAAAAGAAACTTAAGAAAAGTGAAGTAATTTACATTAATGATCTTGTTGTAATCTTAGTGATTGATCTCAAGTGAAGCAAGATCTAATCTTGGCCACTAATCACTTTGAGATTATGGTTAGGGTTTGGAATTTAGCTCAATGTAAAGTTATAAAAGCAAAGTTGTAATATATCGGACCTGCAAATATATGATAAAGAAAATATACCCAGAAATAAAAAGATAGAAATAGATCAACTTCATATCTTTATTAATATCAAAACCCTTGAGGTAGGGTAACACCATACAACTACTCCTTAAAGAAGGAGAACACTCCACAACCCATATGCTTGCCAATACAATATTCTTTGACATCTCTCCATGGGGAGTCTCTGGCCTCTATATAGGCCTCATACATACAATGCCATGGGTCATTACCATGGTTCTCTCAATACCACATATCTAATAAAATGGGCTTATTACATTATTGCTAACTACTTGTGGTCCCTTACATAATGGCGGTTAAACACTTTATTTATTAACTATGGCCCATCCCATTATTACATTATTCCCTTGGGTACCTCCCTTTGTACCCCATACTATCCCCCCTAGGTATACTACGAAGGTTGAATAGAACAAAGACACACCATAGCTACATAAGATTGAGAGAGGCATCTCAATGAGCAATATGCTAGGTCCAAGGTAGTGCAGAGAAGCTGGAGATCCAGATCTGCGAAGAAGATCGAGCATTGATCTACGACAAATCTGCTGGATCAGATCCAGGTTATTTGTATCATGTATTTTCTCAGTTGGATTGTTACCCACCACCAGTGGGTGACACCCATAGGAGAATTTTTTCTCTTAGATTGTCTTCAGCTGACAAGCAGCAGCCACTAGATAGCTCGATGTGCCACCATCTCTGCCACTTGAGCCAACCAATATGTGCCCTCACCCATTTGCTATGATCGTATGTTTGAAGGTCGACCTTCCAACCCTGCAGGTCTGGCTTTCACTGTGTAGTTGGGTATTTTTTGCTTACATATCATGGACACTTCTGAGCACGTATTAATGGGGGGATTCGACGGAAATAATGGGATTGCTTTGTACTCTTCTCCCCTTGTCCAACTTGGTTATTAAATTTGATTCTAAGTCACGTGTGATCTCCTCTGATGGCTATTAGCCTTAGGAGTGGCACTACATGGGAAATCCCAATTTTTGTTGCATGGTCCCCGCTTTCCGACACCAAATATGTAATGTTCCCAATTTTTGTGAGTGCAAAATTCCCTAAGGAGTTTTGCCAATTTTGGTGATATTAAATAAAAAGGAGAAAATATTATTTTGTGGGAAGAAAGTGAAAATTATTATTTTAATGAAGAATGACGGCAAAGTAATATTTTATTAGTGGAAGGTGGGGACTTGGAGGCCTCCATTTGGCATCTTTTGACATTTGCAAACAAACACTCATATGTACCTTTGTTGTTTAGCAAGTCTACAGGTTGTTGATTTTTGGTAGCATTGAATGTGCTCTAGCCATGCAAAATTGGTGGAGAGAGTAAGGCACATGTGAACTCCAAGACCCAAAAATCGTTTGGAGAAATTCCACCCGGATGAAGAGATATTAAAATAATTAATATTTTTAATTTGGTTCCTAAGTCTAAACTTTGGAAAATTAAAATATTAATGTGTATTAATATAAAATGGGTTGAAAAGTGCTAAAAGATGAGGATCAAGCCAAATCTAATCTTACTCATTGATTAGGGACTTAATATCGGTCATTGAATTGTCAACAGAAAAAGTATAAGAGGAGGCTTAAGTGTCAGTTGGAGACACACCAAGTTGATCAAGAATTCGATTTTCAAGGGTAGGGTTTGCTGAGAAATCGAGTTAGTGATTTGTTACAGCGAGGGGCAATTCGGCAAAAGGCCGAGAATACACATCAGAGAGGCAGAGAAAGTGTCAGAGAAACAGCGCAGAGCCTTGGAAGGTTAACACAGAGGAAGCCAAGACTAACGCAAAGGCTGAGGAGGCCAGCGCAAGTAACGCAAAGGGCCAAGAGGCTGACACAGAGGCAGCAAAGGCTAGCAGAGTAAACGTTGGGCTAAAGAGGCAGTGTTGAGGAATTTTTGTGGGGCAGACTGGGACCTAAGAGGCAAACGCAAATTCGTAGAGGGTGACGCAATTCCAGAAGGAAGCTTGGAGCAGCTTGCGTTGTCCAGCTAATGAACTGTCTAAGTTGTTGTGGGATCAACCATCCAGTTGCTAATCAGCCGAAATATCTATCTCCGAAGAGAGGTACTTTTGCCAAGGAAAATCTCTGAAGGGTGAGCCATTTCTGGCACCCTAGTTGTATTCAAAAACTGCATAATAATAAAACCCTCATATCTGTTGCACAAATTTTCCAGCATTGGGTTTTTCAGGGGACAATTGTCCAAAAATAACGTTGTACCTTGTGTGATTGTCTCAGTTATTTCAGTTGTTGATTTGTATGTGTGAAGGTTGCATTTGTGTTTATTTCGATATTATATTAATATAACTTGTTAATGGAATGAACAAGCAGGAGATAATAAACCATATAATACAGTAGGGATTTCTGATGTGTCAGACTTAGAAATTTCCACATGGTATCAAAGCGTTGCAGATCACAAGAGGACTGAAGACATCAGCAGAAATCTGAAAATTTGCAGGAGAAGCAGCTGTCCCAAGAGACAGGGTTGTTCCATAGCAGAAGCAACAAGAGAACTGACGCAAGGTCTGCGTCATCATTTCGAGCCAAGGGAAGGGCCAGCGCAGAGGCAGAGAGAGGCATAAGAGGCTCACGAAGAGCCACGTCATCCTGCTCAGCCAAGTAGGATTGATGCAATTGGCCGTAGGAGCAAATTCAGCCTTCGTCAGGATTGCACAGAGCCTGAAAGGCTTAGTTTCTTCAATTGTCAGGACTTGGGGAGCTGTGGGCAGATTGTGATTAGAGGAGCTAGTGGAACGTTTTTGTCGATACAGAATAGTGTCTAAGGAGACAAAACCAAGGTAGAGGGAGTCACTACCTCAACGGGTTTCTAGTCAAGGAATCTAGATCCGAGTTGCAATTGCAAGGAGGATTGGAGAGGAGCAATTCGACAGTTGGCCAGAGAATTTCAAGGAGGGAAATCAGCACATAGAAGGAGATTTCCAAGAGGGGAGTCAAGACTCAAAGGGAGTCTAGAAGAGGAGTTGAAATGGTAGTGAACGGACTAAGGTATCACGACAAGTTGGACGAGGCTTCCAACTTTGTCATCTAGAAGGCCAGGATCTCGGCAATCTTGGATCGACATCACATCAAGAAATATGCCTTGAAAACCATGGCTATCCTAGTTGACCCAGCTGAGAACGAGAATTATGAGGATGCAATGGCAAGGGCAAAGTGCATGATCCTAGACGGAGTCAAAGATCATGTCATACCACATATTGCTAAGAAGAACACGGCAAAAGAGATGTGGGACACCCTGACCACCTTATACCAGGGCTCTTCCGTGTAGCGAAAGATGCTAATGGAGAATCAGCAGTGGTCATATCAGATGCAGAAGGGAGAGCAGATATATCCATTCCTTCTCAGATTGCAGGAGATTCGCGACCAACTTACTTCTATGGGGTCTACACCAAATCCAAAATTTATGGTTATGACTACCTTGAATGCAGTCTCCGAGGAGTGGGAGACATTTGTCCAAAGTATTTTGGGCAAGGCTACTCTTCTTGGTTGGGAGGAGATGTGGGCAGCTCTTTGCCAGGAGGAGATCAGGAGGATGACCAAGGTGTCGAGTAGAGGCAAGGGAGGACGTATCAAGAAAGAGGAGGAGGATGCGGCTCTAGCATCTGCGAGACAGCAAGGAAAGAGGAAGAGGGACATCTCCAAGGTTAAGTGCTTCCATTGTGGGGAGCTGGGACATTATGCATCCTAGTGTCCTAGGAACAAAAACAAGGGAGAAGCTTTTGATTCAAAGGCAACTCCAACTAAGGCGGAGAAAGAGGTCAAGACTGATGATGATTGTGCAATGAGTGCTCATGCACCTCTGGAGAAGAGGTGGGGATACATCAAGTTGTAGTCAGGAAAACTACATACAAGGGGCAGGATCCTCGAGATGCCCAAACTCTTGGATCATATCCAACTACGGGAGCCCTTAACGATGATAGCATGATGACAAGTGTTGGGGGGAGCAAAGTGTGGTGGAGCAGCAAGGCAAAGCTAGAGTGCAGAAGTCTGTAGCAACGCAGTAGAGGTTGTAGCAATGCGAGAGGCACAAAAGAGGTTGCAGTAGCGCAGTGGCAGCAAAGGGAGCACAGGTGAGCAGTAGAGGCAACTTCAGCGTCACAAGTTTCCAGATTGACCGAGATGTCAGTATTTGGGTGCAATCAGTTACTTCTCGGTAACTGAGTTGCAGTGCAGCGTTTAGCAGTTGTAGTGCTATGTGTAGCATGTTGAGAGGGAGCTGCAATACAGATGTGGCAATGGCAGTGGCAGGGCCAATAGTACAAGAAGCAACAGTGCAGGGGATGTGAGGTAGTAGGCCAAGCATCGGCACAGGTACCGATGCGAAAGATCAGTGTGATGTTTCTATGGTGAAGCATTACTAGAGTACATTCCTCGCTAAGAGGGAGTGTTGATTTTTGGTAGCATTGGATGTGCTCTAGGCCTGAAAATTGGTGGAGAGGCTAAGGCACATGAAATCTCAAAGACCCAGAAATCGTTTGGAGAAATTCCACCCGAATGAAAAGATATTAAAATAATTAATATTTTTAATGGGGTCCTAAGTCTAAACTTAGGAAAATTAAAATATTAATGTGTATTAATATAAAATGGGTGAGAAGGTTCTAAGAGACGAGGATTAAGCTAGATCTAATCTTAGTCGATGATTAGAGACTTAATCTCAGTCGTTGAATCGTCAACAAGAAAAGTATAAGAGGAGGCTTGAGGGTCAGTTGGAGACACATCAAGTTGATCAAGAATTCGATTTTGTCAGGCAGGGTTTGTTGAGTAATCGAGTTGTGATCTGTTGCAGCGAGGGGCAGTTCGGGAGAAGGCCGAGAATACATATCAGAGAGACAGAGAAAGTGTCGAAGAGACAACGCAGAGCCTTGGAAGGATAACACAGAGTAAGCCAGGACTGACGCAGAGGCTAAGGATGCCAGCGCAGGTGACACAAAGAGACAAGAGGCTGACGCAGAGGCAACAGAGCTGACGTTGGGTTGAAGATGCAGCGTTGAGGAATTTTCGTGGGGTAGACTGGGAGCTGAGAGGCAGACGCAGAGTCGTAGAGGGTTACGCAGTTCCGGAAGGATGCTTGGAGCAGCTTTCATTGTCCAGCTAAGGAACTGTCTAAGTTGCTTTGGGATCAATCATTTGGTCGTTGATCAGCCAGAATGTCTGTCTCCAAAGAGAGGTACTTCTGCTAAAGAAAATCTCTAAAGGGTGAGCCATTTCTGGCACCCCAGTTGTATTTAGAAACTACATAATAATAAAACCCTCATATCTGTTGCACCGGTTTTCTCACATTGGGTTTTTCCGGCGATGATTGTCCAAAAATAACGGTGTCCTTTTTGTGATTGTCTTAGTTATTTCAGTTGTTGATCTGTATATGTGTGAAGGCTGTGTTTGGGTTTATTCTGGTATTTCTATTAATAGATAACTTGTTAATGGAATGAACAAGTAGGAGATAATTATTATTTTAATGAAGAATGGTTGCAAAGTAATATTTTATTAGTGGAAGGTGGGGACCACCAAGGGAGAAGATTAGCAATTATAAATAGAGCTTGGAGGCCTCCATTTGGTATCTTTTGACATTTGCAATCAAGCACTCATTTGTACGCTTTGTTGTTTAGCAAGTCTACAGACTCTTTAGTCATGAGTCTCTCACGCGAGAGATTCAACCTCTACTTCGGGGGTTATCCATGGCCGCCCTAGGGAGGTTGCTCTACAGGAGTTTTCAAGAGTTTCGAGGGAGCAAGACACATCAGTAACCAGCACAGAGAGGGGAGTGCGTATTTATGGGCAGCCAGGAATCACGTAGAGGGAGTTTGAGACCAGCAGGGATCTCATTTCTTGTCGGGAGGTCAAGGAGTTGTGGTAACAGCATTGGGCAGGCATTTTCGCTGGAGCTTTCAACTAGCTGAGCCAGCATACCAACAATTCGCATTTTTGGGCAAAGGAACAGCGCAAAGGCCACTCAACAGAATTTCGTGGTCTTTGGGCGCAGCTAATTCGGGCCAAGAGTTCATCCGAGAAGTTAGGAGTTGGATAGCAGGGGTGAACCTGGCATTTTGGAGTTGTTTGCAAAGGGATTTGCAAGCAGTTTCCAGCAGGTCGAATTTGGCAACCATAGTTGGGGTAAGGCTCCAAGGGGGTCGAAAAACAAAAGTCAAAACCAGCCAAATTCCCTTCTGGGTTTTTCTGGGTTTTGACCAAGGCGTCCGGGGTTAAAACCATATAAACTTATGGGTGGTTTTAATGCACTTTCCAGCCATTCGAAATTCAGCAATGCAGCAGTTTTATGGGCAACGTAGTGTAGATTGGTGCAGCAGTAGGGTAGCCTTCAGTTCAGCGATTTTCCTACCTAGGTTTGGTCCTGCTTGTCCATTGAGACAAGCCCAAGTGCACCATTCCACTATCTATTGTATTTGGCTTGCAGAAATATAATAAAATGGCTCAGAAGTTCTTCATTTGCCATTTTTATGTGGGTGCTTGACGAATATTTCGTTTTTGTATTTTGCTGCATAGAATATTTTTTATAATCGCTTGTATTTCCAATTAGGAACATTACAACATACATCACTCCCATCTACTCATTATAACCTGTTTCACATATTTCCCATCTGGGTCCACATTTGTCCATTGGGTCAAAAAGGAGTTAGCCTCCCCCTCTGCTTGTCCACACTTTGGGTCGGGCCTGGAACGATGCTCCAGAGGTTGATGCAACTAAAAAGAAAGATAAAAGCATAATTTGGCCACTTACAACAAAAAATGTACCATAAAATGCAAAAGATAGCCAAGACATCAGAATTTATCATGTGGGCAAAAGCCAAACATGAGCTTTACCCCTTATTATGGCCATGACCTTGGTTCATAGGGCCCCTTATATGAGCCCCCTACATCATTAAGGAACCCATGATTGTCCCAACCCTGGTGGGTGACAAACTGCCCAACCTTAAGGAGGTATCCACTGCTATATCATTCACATCATGCTCTCATTCCCTGGAGCCCCGAGTAGTTAAAAGAAGGAAAAATCAATAAAAGGCGAAAGGCATATGAAAAAGGATGGAAAAACCAAGGCCGAGATAACTCATGTACCATGATTGCTCCCTCCTACATCTACACACCCAAGTGTGGGCTTCCCTTGTCATAGCTACCCTTGTAACATGGTATGTGGCTTGGAGCCTTCCTTGTTGCCTCACTCTGTTCCATCATTATTTTGCATGACACCTACCATATGAGGGATGTACCATGGACCTGTCACGGACCTGTCACTCCCTTAGAGGTTGAAACCACCTAATGGGGTCCTTGATTAACCTCACTCTTGAACCTGGAGACACTTGTACATTCTAAATCCCATTATGGATAGCATGCCATTATGAAGTGTCCATTTGGTTCCATGATTTGTAAGCTCATTTGCTCAATTACACTAATGAATTATTGTACTGGAAGGTGAGGAGACACATTGGATCTTATACAGGAATGCGAGTGGGTCTTCATCATGGGGTTTGGTCTCCCTATACAAGATCCAAGCCCTCCAGAGGGTCTTAATAGCACTTGTAGTGTGAGCGTAGAGAGCCATGGGCTTACGCTATAGCAGAGAGAAGATAGCAACATTGTGGGATCCTTGCAGTGCCATTTATTGTTTGCTCATGCCCTAGTTATTCGATGATGATGATGCCCCGGCAACATTGCCCAACCGGCTACACACTTGCATCCCACACTTGGTAGTTTATCCAGGGCCCGAATGGGGTTTTGTCTCACCTTGGGAGACAAGTGAGGGCTTACATCATCGTTCTAGCCCTTACAAATGAAGCACGTGCTTGTTTGGTTCAGTTGAAGACCCATGAGGGCATTCTTTGTGCCCCCACAACCACTTGGGAGCACCACAAGTCATTTGGTCGGAGATTAAGGGGCCACCCACTTCATCACTCTTGTTGGGGCCCTCCTATTCATTATGCCACATGAGGGACCTCATTCACCCTTCCAATGACACTTCTAGCTATTGTACTATCATTTCGGCCCTCCTAAGAGGCTAATTATTCATATTGTGGAGCTATTTGGTGAGCTTGTCACCAAAGTAATGTTATTTTGCACATTATTTTATTTCAAGGGTGTCATTAGGCTAAATTAGGCCATTTGAATCCCTTAGAGGATGGTATAAATATGAGAGAGGCACTCCCATTCATTCATCATCACTTGAACTTGGATTAGCTCTTTTGAAAAGAATTTCGCACTTTTCTTGGTTATCTATTGGAGATCTCTTGATGCATTTCGATATTTTTGGAGCTGAAATTTTCATTCTCTTTGAGCCATCTTCTTGATTTTGGATTTGGATCTCTCTCTTGTTATCTTGTAGGTAAATTTTGGTAAGGAATTTTTACTAATGAAATAATATCTAATGTGTGGAAATTTGTAATGTCCCAAACGGAATATTTTGCCAAATTCGCAGAAATCGAACTCAACCCAAATTTCACCATTAAATTATCATTCATTTAACTGAAGATTGCCATGTAAAATAAAACAAACAAATCATTGCAATCCAATGACACAATGAACAAGAAAATTCTCAGCTTTTATTATAATGGATAAACTAGGGTTACATGCACATACAACCAAAATAGATGAGATGAAAAGTTGGCCTCCAAGATACTCTGTTGCACTTGTATGCTAGCCCTCCAACTGAAATGAACTGCACTACTAAGATTTCCTGTGAATTCTGGACGAATTCACCAAGGGAAAGTGGATACTCGCCCAACCTCACTGAATAACCTGAGGGTTTCTGTCCTAAGGCTACTGCCGAAGTAGAGAATCAGGTTCTAACCTCTCATACAAGAAGAAATATGAAATCCAAGACGTCCTCTAATGGCATCCTCCTCCTCTTTTTATAGATCTGAAGCTCCTATTTTATTATTATTTTAATCATTGAGCACATTTCCCTTAATTAAAATATTTTTTCTAATGTGAAAAAAAGGTAAATTGGCCACCATGCCTCCTCAGGCAATTGAAAATCACCTCTAACCATCCCATCTTGTAGATCTTCTCATCCCAGTTGCAACAAGCTATTACACTAAGGTGTTCTGCCAAGTATTCCTCCTGAAATGCCGCCTTCAGCATAATTAATTGAGTCAGACCCATTAATAACTCTGTTTTTTGAAATTTGTCGAAATGCAACAGAACGAAAGGAAAATTGTGCAAATGATGGAATATACCAAGCGAATGCCATCGAACCCCATAAAACTCCTCAAAACCCCTCCAAAATCCCCTTGGGCCCGCCGATGACGCCAACCTGCACCTATGAGTAGTTTTAAAAAACAGTCGTTTCGATACCGAAACGACCGAGTTGATCCGTTCCATTGCCCTCCTCAATCACTCGACACAAGAAACGACTCGGTTGGCCGAGTCATGGCTGACTCGGCCAACTCGGCCGTTTCCGTACTGACTCGGCCGAGTCACAAAAAGTGGCCCGTAACCCAGCTAAAACAGCGATTTATCATTATTTTAATTAAATTTTTTGGTGTTTTCTGATTGGATTGGACTTCAAGGTGTTTTATGAATTAGCTAAATGTTATTTGGGATCCATTTCCCCTTCCCAAAGCCTATTTAACACACTCAAATGCTCTCATTCTCTCACAACAATCTCATGCATTTGAGTGAGAACTTCTTTGAGAGTTAGTGAGCAGTTCTTGAGCTTGTTTTTGGAGCAGCAGTGAGAAGTATTGGGGGAGCATTGTAGCTGGAGTGAGGAGCTTCTTGGGCAGCCATTTGGAGCAGCATTGAGGAACTGAATCTTGGAGCAAGCTTGAGGAGGCAGTTTCTGCCTGGAGGTATTTTTTTTCACCTCTATAAATCTGTTTTTGCTTATTAAATTTTAGGTGCATATCTAGAAAGCCTAAAGAGTGGTTTTTGTCAAAGAAATGAACATTGAATCAATGTTTTTCTTTTTTTTTCATTTTCAGATTGTTTGCTTTCATTTCCTAGTCAAAAAATGGCACCTAGAGCAAGAGATCCTGCTTGGGCATATGTTGAAATGGTTGATAGTCAAATGCAATGCAACTTGCCATAGGAAAATTAAGGAAGGTCCTGGGGGCATTAATAGGCTGAAACAACACTTGGCAGGGATTAGAGGCCAAATTACCCCATGTACCTCACCAGAAATTGGGGAGATTAGGAAGCAATTGTTGGCTAGCTTTGAGAAATTTAAAGAAGATAAGGCTAGGCAAAGAGACCTACAGGTTGAAATTGGGAGGAAGAGGGAGATACAAAAAATGATGGCTACCAACCCCCATTATGATTTTGAGGGTTCTTCCTCTATCTCTCAAACTGATACATCCAACCCTTTCTGATATGTTCCTCCCTCTTTTGGTTCTGTTCAAGATAAGGGAAAGGGTAGAATGAAAAAGGGTGATGTGACTATCAAAAGTATATCACTCCCTCCTCTCCATCAGATGCACATGGTCCTGAAGTTAGTAAAACTCAAATGCAACCCACTTTAGATGACCATTGGAAGAAAGAATTGAGGGAGACTGCTTGTGAGTACATAGCTAGATGGTGGTATGATGCTGATATCCCCTTTAATATTGTTCGTTCACCATATTATGAGCCTATGTTTGATGCCATACATGCTGCTGGAAAAGGTTTCAAAGGCCTACTATGCCTGAGCTAAGGGGGTTTCGTTTGCTGAAAGAAATTCAATCCATTAAGGAGTATTTGCAAGAGTTCAAGAACTCATGGGCGAGAACAGGGTGTACCATCATGTCAGATGGATGGACTGATCAAAGAAACCGTACCATCATAAACTTTCTTGTATTCTTCCCACAGGGAACCATGTTCTTAAAATCAGTTGATGCATCTGATAAGGTAAAAGATGGCCACTTGCTGTTTCAGCTATTGGATCAGGTCGTTGAGGAGGTGGGGGTGGCTAATGTTGTTCAAATCATCACAGATAATGCCTCTAACTATGTTCTTGCTGGTAAACTGTTAGAAGAAAAACACAAGACCATCTTTTGGACCCCATGCGCTGCA
>APFE030398183.1:115875-193463 GCA_000404065.3 Pinus taeda | reverse complement strand
ATATTGGAACCTGGAGCAGTCACAGAAACAAGAACCCGACAGCTACGAAATCGATCAATTTCAGAGTATCTCATCAAGTGGAAGAACTTACCCACTGAAGATTCCACATGGGAGGACAAGAATTTTATACAGAAGCATCAAGAACTACTCAAGCATTGAGGACAATGTTTTTTGAAGGAGAGGGGCATGTTAGGCTCCTATACTACTAGTGTAACCCCTTATTGTTATTATTAGTACAACCCACTTATATATTGATGTACCCATGTAGTGCCCATATTGTTACTATTGTGCCCCATAGAAGCCCACTATTGTTATTATTGTGCCCTTACATTATTATTGTTATGTCGGCTCTGATTATGTTATGAACCCTTAGACTCCTATATATAGAAAAGAGGTCTTTTCATTTGTATCATCCAAGAATTGTTCATTTATGTAATGTAAAAGAGGTTGCCCCTCGAAGAGGCTGAATTCTAAGGAGTTGATCTATCTTTTCTATCTTTTCTTCAGCTGGTTTCATAACACCCCTCTAGAAGCTCCTATTTTATTATTATTTAATCATTGAGGACATTTCCCTTAATTAAAATATTCTTTTTAATGTGGGGAAATGGTAAATTGGCCACCATGCCTCCTCAGGCCACTGAAAATCACCTCTAACCATCCCATCCTATAGACCTTCTCATTCCAATTCCAAAGAACTATTACACTAAGGTGTTCTGCCAAGTATTCCTCCTGAAATGCCACCTTAAGCATAATTAATTGAGTTAGACTCATTAATAACTCAATTTTTTAAAAGTTGTCGAAATGAAACAGAACAAAAGGCAAATTGTGCAGATGATTGAATATACCAAGCCAATGCCATCGGACCCCATAAAATCTCCTCAAAACCCCTCTAAAATCCCCCTGGGCCTGCCGCTACACCTATGACTTGTCTGCCCCCAATTCTGAAAATCCATCCTAACCATGCCATAAGGAACACTAGAAAAAGGAACATCACAAAATTATGTAACTAGCTCTCGTTCTTTCATGCCCTAATTATTGAATATCATTGTAAAATAATGTTAGAATGCAAATTTGTGCATGTTACTCATTGATAACAGGTAGATGAATATTCCTAGTGGAGTAGAACTTGTTTTCTTTCCATGAAAGCCCATAAATCTTGGGTGGGTAAATGTTATAGAGTGCTTGTTAAGGCATCATTTTCTAGCCTCCTTGAAAACAATTTTGGCCGAATTTCGAAGCACATAAAACTCCATAGCCCAAGGACAAGGCACTGATCCAAGTGAATTTGTTGATCACCCCTTCTTCCCTTCTCTTTATCTCCTCCAAAAGTTTTCGGCCTCCAAACCTAGGTGGCCTAACTAGAGCTTCCTGCAAAATTCATTAGAGGGGCCATTTTTTGAATCCGCTTGGCTAGACTTTTGCGTTGGTGTCTACTCTAGTGATCCTCCAGGTTTCATGTAATTCCCATGGTTCAATTTTGAGAAATCTCAAGCGCTAGCTCCAACTTTGAAGTTTATCTTGAACATTTAGGTGTGTTGGCTTTCTTGAGGGTTTTGGCACATAGTATTTAATGGAATAAATCATTCAAACCCTTTCTTTCATCCCATCTCGACCTATAGATCACTTTGGAGAGTCTTCTCCCACGATTACACATAAACCCTAAGTCTCGTGTGGTCCTAATCTAGGCTTCTCAAGTATAGCAAAGGTCTATTTTAAGGCATAAAAGCATCATTCAAAAACTTCTTGAGTAGTCTTAATCATCTTTGGAGCCCTGACCTTAGGTTTCCTTGTCATAATTGGATATCATGATTCATAACCCTAAGTCTAAGTCTCCATATAAGCCTTTCTTGGAGAGCCATTAGCTTCTCCTTGAAGCAATCTTGCTATTATTTGAGCCTCTCCTTTGAATGGCCTTTGGAAATCACACCACACCTAGTCATTGACCTTACAATTCTTATGATTTCCTTCAGACTGGGACTTCTCCTATCGATGAAAGTCTGAAAAGAGCAAGGGACATCGATTGAGTTAACAGTGGGTCCTTGTCCTGTTGTTGCCATTTGGTCTAGTAGTTGCCCTTTAGGAACCCCCTCTTAAGACCCTGCTAGATTGAGCGGTAACATGGACCATTATCCCAAGATGAGAGCCCACTTAAGTTTGGATTTTGTTTTAAAGAAAAATTTGTTGGGCAAAATTTGTGTGTGTTGTTTTATGAGATCGGTTATTTAAATTTGCTTCCACTAAATTTCTATTAAGAACCTAGCTATGTATTTAATCAATAAATCAATTTTCTGCTAGGAATTAGGTACTAGGTGCTAGGTTCGCAAGAAATCTAATATAGTATCAACGATGAAACACTGAAAACCAATCTTTGAATCATCCAAAAATCCAAGTTCGTGATCATATGATGCAAAAAAAATTCAAAGGGGAGACTGAAGGCATTGGCCATACAACCCAGTAACTGAATTTTTTTAAATGCAAGAGCCAAATTTAATTTTTTTTTGTGGCCTACAAAGATTAAAAGAAACAAGTAAGAAGGGAAGCCTGATTGGGTGGCCAACAAGTCTAACAGCCCACCCAATCACCACAGGCCACGTGACAATAGCAAATAGTGGCACGTTGAGCAGGCGGTGGGAGAGATTAAGGACAATCGAGCGATAGTGGGTACAGTAGTGGTCGATAGAGAGTAGATGCAGAGGATCGAGCACGCAATAGGTCGAGGAAGGTGGTCATTGTTTAAAGGAGCCAGCCACATGAACGAAATTCGATCGAGACCGGCAGCAACTATGAACAATCAAAGGCAAAGCAGAGCGTAGCGACCAACAGTGGTGAGAGAAAGACATTATAGACGAAAAACAGGATACAAAGTTTCATGGTGTGTGAGGTTGAGCCGCCAAAGGAGAGTTACAGCGACCTATAACAATAGTCATGCAGAGGAGGCAGCTCACGGAGAGGGTGGCAATTTTCGAAAACTAGTTTGGGTCGGTAGAGCTAGGAATCAAGGGCAGGGATGGCCACCAAAAGAGTCACACAACCACCAATAGAGTTGTCATAGGGTGCCTCGAGCTAACAAGGAGTCGCTACAAAGTCGTGCATGTGAGAGTCGACCACAACAAAACCATGCAAGAGGTGTTGGAGGCCATGGATGACAACTACACAATAGCAGTAAAAGCTCAATCAAAGGCAGAGATTTGCATAAGCGGGCACGAGGGGACACGAGATTGAAGCCACCAACTAGCAAACCAACCCCACACAGAAATAATTAAAATTAAAAATATACAAAAAACGCATAAGGAGGAGAGCAATTTTATACTTCATTAGAGAAAAGTTGTTTTTTGGCAAGGTTTGATCAATTGGACAAAGATGGTTATTGGTCTTTGGGTTTGAAGATCGCTTGGATGGGTCGTCTAACTACAATATATGGAAGGATAAATTTGCGTTGGTGTTAGAGAACGAAATCTGGGAGTTGGCAAATCAAACTCATACTCCTACCGATGCGACACTTCTGGTTGCCCATAAGAATAAAGACGTGAAAGGCAAGAGGATTATCCTAGACGAAGTGAAGGATCACATTATTCCTCATGTGTCCGAGAAAAAAACTGCCAAGGAAATGTGGGAGGCGTTGACCAAGTTGTACTAATGTGACAACCAAAACCAAAAAATGGTGTGGAGAAAGAAACTCGAGATGTCCAAGACGAAGGTAATTTATTCTTATCTACCCGAATATCTCTAATTCGAGATGAGCTTACTACAATAGGGGAGACAGTGACAGACCTAGAACTAGTGAGGACGGCTCTAAACGGGTTCACTGAGAGGTGGGGCACCTTCGTTAAGGGAGTCGTAGCATAGGAGCATCTCCCAACATGGGATAGTTTGTGGGATGACTACACCCAGGAGGAGACTTGTGAGGAGGCTCTACATGGCAGCCAAATAAGAGGTGAAGGGGATGAGGAGAAAGTTGCTCTTTCTGGTCATGTAAGAAAGGGCAACGGGACTACCAAACTAAACAAGGGAGAGGAAGGATCCTCTCATGACGAGAAGAAGGACATGAGCAAAGTCAAATGCTTTGTATGTCACAAATCGAGACATTATGCGAGTCAATGTCCAAACAAAGGGAAAACACAAGTTGCAGCAAAAGCAGAGAATAGTGAGTTTGCTGCAAAAATTTGAGTTCTCATTGGTGGTTTTTTTCTGACACTAGTGTTAGAATTGCCCGTTTGGGAATAGTGATGCATAGTTCGTGGATCGTGAAGTATCTCACCATATGACAAGAACGAGGGAAGTATTCCTTAGTGTTTGAAAGACAGATTCAGACATGCATGTGAAAGTTGGCATGAGTTACCATACATGCAGTGAAATGGGATGCAACAATGTTATTCCTGCTAGAATCGGGAAGATCTCTGGAGGTGGCAGAGGTGTGATATGTCCCAAAGCTAAACACAAATTTGCTCTTAGTCTCAGCTCTGGAAAACGAAGGGCATGATGTTGTGTTCCAAAAAGGACAAGTATTCATGCATTCAGAGGGAGCTACCCAAGACACAACAGTAAAGCTAGGTGTCAAGAAAGGTAAGTTGTACAGCTTGTAGGGCCAGACTATAGGTTGATCCAAGGGGATCTTGGATCAAGGACCAATGTTAGTGACAAAGAATAAGCAGGAGGCTTTGAAGATTGAGTTGAGACCGGGGACTTAACTTTCTAATCTGGAAGATGGGCAGGAGGCCTCTTTCGGATCTGTCACAACCACTTAGTATGAGTTAACATTGATGGATGCTCAGGAGCAAGTTGAACTTACAGCATGGTTGTGAGAAACAAGTCTTTTGTGCAAATTCCAAAGCAAGTAAAAAGGAAGCCTTCCAATTTAGAGGGAGTAGCTAAAGCAAAGAATGATGTAGTGGGACTAGAGACAAATCTAGGTTGAGGTGTTTCTTTAAGAAGTACCTCCCTCGCTAAAAGGGAGTGTTGAATTTTTGTAGCTCAGACAAGTACTTTTTCCACATGCCGCGTGTCTAAGCGTGCAAAAGTTGCTCACATTCTCCTTAGAACACTTGCTCAAGTATGAGCAAATTTAGCAGCCTAAGTCTAACTCGGGAAAAGGCACATATTAGTATGTTGGCTTATTGAGCTAAAAGAAACATAGAAATGTAAAGTAATTTACATTAATGATTTTGTTTTAATCAATCTTAGTTGTTGATCTCAAGTGAAACGAGATCTAATCTCGACCGTTAATCACTTTGAGCTTAGGATTAGGGTTAGGGATTTATCTCAATGTAAATTTATAAAAAGAAGGCTAAGGAGAAGAGAAAGACACACTACAACAACACGAGATTGAGAGAAGCACCTTAGTAAGTAATTTGTTGGGTCTAAGGGAGTGCAAAGAGGTTGGAGATCCAGATCTATAGAGAAGATAGAGCATCGATCTAGGGCAAATTTGTTGGATCAAATCCAAGTTATTTGTTTGTATTTTCTCAGTTGGGCCATTATCCTAAGACGAGAGCCCACATAACTTTGGGTTTTGTTTTAATGAAAAACTTCTTGGGCAAAATTTGTGTGTGTTGTTTATGAGAGCGATTATTTAAATTTTCTTCTGCCAAATTTATGATAGGAACCTAGCTGTGTATTTAATCCGTAGATCAATTTTATGCTGGGAATTATATACATGTTCCTAGGTTCACAGGAAATATAACATGCTTAATGATACTTCATCCCTTCCTCAACAAAGGCATGAAGTACTAACCAAAGAACCTCACAAAGAACTCGATAAGGCTATTAATGTTGTTGACAATAGGGATAGGTTCAAAGGGATGCATTATACTAGGAAGAATAATGGTCCAAGTCACCCTTAAGCAAGTAGTGGTGTTGTTACACAGAGAAATGTGATTAAAGCACCTCTACCTATGTTCTTTTCAATTTCCCAAGAATACTAGTAATGGCGTACCATTAAGATGTAGATTTAGGAAGTGTCCTCCTCATTAAGGTGTATGTCATGTGCTTGTCCCACTCTTGGAGCTTGCAAAACTTGAACCTCAAAAAAGTCAAGTTAAGAAAATCTTTAACCTAGATAGGGAACCTGATGACCCTCTATGATATTACAAAATATATTATGACCAGAAGAATGGAGGGCATGCACCTTTTCTATGTCCACAGTAATTAATAACTTGATATTGCATATATGTGTGTTTAACTCCGAAGCCTTAGCTAATGTCATGCATTTGAGAGTTATGAATCAAATGGAGTTGCAGATCGTTAGGCCTTACAGACGTGTGTGGATTTCATTCAAAATCCATCCCTGTGCATGGCTCAATCAAAGGTGTTAAGGTTGCCTTGGCTGCTAATAAAGACATTAATATGTTGATGGATATAGTGATCAATGATGTTTCCGATGCCTGGGACATGCTCTTATCAAGAAAGTGGTTGGCCTTTGTTGGTGGAAATTTGTAGACGAATGCATCATATGCTACCATACTGACAACTAAAGGAAAACAATTAATCTTATATCGAGAGCTACATATACCTGAGCATGTTGAACCCATCAATTCTTTCCCCTTCCCCATTACCCCTGAAAAGCATAACAAGATGGAAGGGGAACCCTAAACCTTTAAACATGTAGGTAGCATGGAAACACTTTAACCCTAGTATCTTCAGAAGACCAACTATGGTTGAGGAAAGTGAGGGAAATACGTGCCATGTAAATCAATTGCCTTCTTCCAGAACCAAAAGACAAAGACATAAAAGCAATAAAAAGAAATAGTGGGGAGAGAAACAAGGAAAAGATTTCCAAGTCAAGGATCTAGTCCTTGTTGATGATGATCCTTATCCATATATAAGGTCCACAAAAAAGTAGGAGTTAACTATTTTTACATAGATAACCTTGGGGGGGAACCCGTGTCATCACCAATGGATGGCAAGCACCCCACACCTTTCAGTGGAACTTGATGCATTCATTTGTAGATAGCTTGCACAGCGTGGTGTGTCTTGCATTTTTTTGTGGTGCGTCCTTCTTTTGATATTGTCCATATTAATGTGTCTGGACTCTGCATCGTAGTTAGATACCATGTTTATTTTCATTAACATCTCACATTAGTATTTTCTTTTTGGTCCTATATCGCAAGGGTGACAATCAGCACCCTACTTTGTTGTTATCAACAAGTTGTTGCGAGTGTACAAGTAACGCGTCTACAAACAATAAGGATTGTTGGGATTCTCATGCACTCCTTGTTCAAGCACATGGATCACGCACTCTACGGTTAGCACATGTGCTCGAGATCAAGCTAGATGTTACCCACCAAAAAGTCAGTAACCGCTAGGAGAAAATTGTTCTTCTCATTTGACAACTAAATAGCCAATAGCCCCATGATGGCCAGCACATAACACTATGCCAAGAATCTCCACCTATTACTCATGTCAAATCTCTCTGCCAACTAGCATTTCTTCTTGAAGGAAGTTGGGTCATCTGTTGGCAGGTACTCTAAACATTTTTGCAATCATGTGCCTTCATTAAATGTTATGGGCATATTAATATGAATCATGGGGCAAACTAGATGATTGATCGATCTCAATTGTATTCTCATTACCACATTCCAAGGATGCAAGATCTAGAGCTTGAAGAAATTTTTTCAAAGTCAAAATCATCAGCCAGTTGTTCATTATGTCATTGTAAACCCATTCTGGAAAAATATAATGTAAATGATGCTAGTACAACCATTTTGTTATGTAACAACCTAGGTAAGCCTATGATTTTGGCGACAAATTTCATCCTAGAAGGTTTTTTGTCTCACTTATTCATCTGTGTTTCTAAACAACGATGATCAATAGAGTTTTTCCCTCTAGCCTCACCCCAAAGCTAAGGTGGAATTTATCGTCAAAGCCTTAGGTGAGTCCCAGTGTTTTAGTCAAGTCTATTGTAAAAGTGATTTGGAAATAATTTAAACTAATTGGCTAAATTATTTTATTTCAAATCGCTTGGTCTACTAAATCATATTGTGTCGCAGAATTGGGTATGTATTTTAAGGGTTTATTATGAATGATTATTTCCCCTTTGAGAGTTGAATTTGTAATATCTTATGCAAAACTATTTTAGTGTGTGATCCCTCATACTTAAACACCATGGCTAAAATATTTGAGGGTGGAAAAAATAATTAATCCCCTCATGAGTCAATCAATTAATTTTTCTAGCAAAAATAAAATTAAATCCTTAGCCAGAAAATTAATTAATTTAGAATCAAATTAAAATGTTAGAGAAATTAATTTCTCCAAGTGGAAAAAATCGCAAGTCTAAAAAAAGTTAATTTTTGGAAGACCCCCACCTTTGGAATATTGGAGATTTCAAGAAAATTTGCACCTTTGGACCTTGGTAGTTTAGTCGAAGTCAATTTTTTTAAGAAATTAGTTCAAAATAATTACTTTTGAACTAATAAAAAATGATTTTAATGAGAAATTCAAAATTCCTCAAAAAAAAATATTTTCGACAACAAAGATTAAAAGTTGATCAAGTATTTATCGACGATCAATATTATTTTGACAGAGATCAAGCCAACTAGTTGTTCTTTTCCACTTAGAGGAATTTCTCTATAAATAAAAGCATTTTCCTTCTATTGATCACAATGATCATGACTTTGGTCTAAATGTAATTTTGTAGCGCAAGTACGAAGACATTGTTCTGCTGGGAATGTTTGAAATCTATAATAAAAGACTTTGGATTTCAATTCATGGTGTCTTTGTCTCATTGATCTGCGGTACGTGTTGGATATGTGTGTTCTTATTGTTGCACTCATTTTCTCAAAGTTCCGAGGAAGCAGATGTACCATATTTTTCTTCAAATGATCGAAATCATCAGCCATCAACATTGTGTTAATGTAAACCCATTCTGCAAATTTTTAATGTAAATGATGCTAGTAAAACCATGAATGTATGTAACAACCTAGGTAAGCCTATTATTTTGGTGATAATTTAATCCTAGGAGGTTTTTTGTTTCACTAATCCATTTGCGTTTCTAAACACATGATCGGCAAAGTTTTTCCCTCCAACCTCACCCCAAAGCTAGGGTGGAATTTGCCGTCAAAGTCTTAGGTGAGTCCTAGTGTTCTAATCAAGTCTTATGTAAAAGCGATTTGGAAATAATTTAAGCTAGTTAGCTAAATTATTTTATTACAAATCACTTGGTCTACTAGATTATATTGTGTCGCAGAATTGGGTATGTAATTTGAGGGTCTAAGCCAAACAGGTGTTCCCCCTTAGAGGGTTCAATTGTAAAAAATCTTATATAGAAAATATTTTAGTGTATGGTCCCTCAGACACCATAGCTTAAATATTAAAGAGTGGAAAAAATATCTCATCCCCTCAAGTGTCAATTAAATTTTTTAGGCAAAATTAAATTAAAATCCAAAGCCAGAAATTTAATTAATTAGAGTCAAAATTAAAAGCCTAGAGAAATTAAATTCTGCAAGAGGAAAAATTTGTGTGTATCAAATGAATTAAATTTTAGAGGTCCCCCACCAAGGAAATATTGGAAATTTCAAGAAAAAATAGACCCTTGGACCTTGGTAGTTAAGCCAAAGTCAATTTTTTGAGGAAATTAGCTCAAAATAATTAATTTTGAGCTAATAAACAAAGGATTTAATGAGAAATTCGAAAATTTCTCAAAAATAAAAATTCAATCGCTAAGATTAAAAGATGATCAAGTATTTTTTGACGTGGATCAAGCCAACTAGTCGTTATTTTTCCACTTTAAGGATTTATCTATATATAGAGAATCATTTGTATGTCAAAGCCATCTGAGATCATTTCTCCAATTCTAGGCCTAAACCTAAAGGCTATCCTAGGGCATCAAGCGAAATATTTTGTAGCCATCCAAAACCCTTGAAATTCAGTCCACTACTGCGCTAGAGTTTTCTCTAGAGGTCCTCCAAGTTTGAGGCAAATTTGATGGTGGAATCCTGAGATATAACAAGCCCTATCCATAAGACCATCTCTTTCCCTAGGTTGATTTGGATTAGTGCCCTCACTTGGATCATTGCATTTGGAATTCAAAAGAGAAAATGTTCTTTAATCCTATTCTCCCCCCTAAGCAGGTCAAGCCCCTCTAATGGTGATCAACGATTCAACTCCATATCCATGACCTAGTTTGGGCTCGCTTTGGTTCTTTGTGGTCCCACAACTTTATAACTCGAAATTCTACAAGGATTGCATAGAAGCCACTTCTCCAGAAGGATTCTTAGGTCAAGGAAGCTCATTGTCAAGGGATATTCCCCAAACCTAGGCTTAAGTATCCTCTTAACCCTTCCTAGAGAGCCCATCACCTTGCTTCTTAAGCAAGTAAGTCGTTCCATTAGGTCTCTCTTGTGAATAGGTTCTAGGAATCACTCCTCCATCCATTTATCAACATATTCATCCTTGTGATTCCTTTCATATCGGGTCTCCTCCCATCGGTGAAAATCCGTAGATAGTAGGGAGTTATAACTGAGGTGACAGTGGGCTATTGCTCCACTGTCGCCACTTGACCTAGTAGTTTCTCTATATGCTCCGCTCCTAGGGCCCCTGCTAGTTTGAGCAGTAACAAGACCATAGCACTACAAATGGACACATCGTGTATTGTCGTACTCCTTATGTCTAGGATGCATGATGTTCAATAACTTGATCACTCATGATCCAGTCTGATTAGGGTTCTACCCCTGGTTATGTGGATTGACTTTTGCCAATGGGAAGAGAGTGGTAATGTCTTCTTACTCACTCTCGATCGATCCTTCCTATTATCTATATCAATCTTCAACAAAGATAAGACAAGATGCAGAGGTAGTATATGATAATCAGGATGGCATGACGATGGATATTGGCAAGTGGAATTCTCCCTAGTTGAGAGGGAGTGTTAAAATGTGCAACTAGGGCCAAATTCCACCTTGGGCAACTCATTGACCTAAGATGATGTTTGGACAAAATTCCTCTTTCCAAGAGGACCAAAATTGACCCTAGAAGCAATGAATTCAAACAAGGAGAAATATGTTTTTGATATCAAGCCCACAAGTGCACATTTGGTCAAGGTCGGCTTGTTGTCAATTAGACAAATTGAACCCCCTACATCACATTTGAACCCCCTACATCACATATAAATAGAGACCTTTAACCTCATTTGGCACATCAACATCACACATCATTTCTTCTCTCTCCTTCATTTATTGGTTCAAACTTTGTACAAATTTGAGGCAGCATATTCTTCTTCACACGTGCAAGGGTTTGGAGGCATCTTTCACTTTATGCATTGACTTTCAGCAGCAAGACAATTTGACTTCCATTTGACCAAGTTTCTCTCCTTGGTTTCACTCACTTTGACTAGCAAAAGTTCAATCTTGGAAGGCCAAGTTGTTTGGCACATAAATCACGGAAAATTGGGCACTTTGACCTAGCGTTAACTTGAGGGTTGACTATTGTTTTGACTGCAAAAATTACAACATACTTTCTCTCTCCTTAGACCAGATTTGACCAAACTTTGGAAGACTATTTTGGGCTATTTTTTACCAACATTAGAGGTCGAGTTTGACTAACTTTAACTAAGCTTAAAAGGAATTGTTTGACTGATGCGTTGACTGTTGACCACTGACCAATTAGGGCACATCTATTGATGTTGACTTTTAATAGTTGCAAACATTCATCAAGCTGATCAAATTTACATGGTTTGGATACTTTGCAAAAGTCAAGTCACTTTGACTTTGACTCTCATCATTGTACTTTATTTTCTCTCCCTGTTGAACATTTGATAGTTGATAATAAGAAGGATTGATTAAGGGTTTCCCCCCTCTAGGGCTTTTCCTTGACTTTAGCCAAATATTGGTGTTCTTTTGTCTTGACTTGTCTTTTGCATTTATTGTTTTTGTTCTATCTACAGTTACTATCAATGTGAATTAATGGTTTATGTGATTACTATTGAAATCTAAGTGGAAATTGTCATTTGGCTAACAAAAGGGCATTGAAGTAATTGTTGCCTGCATAAAACATGCCATTGTTATCTAAAATTAACATAAACAAAGTGTTACTTATGCACTACCATAAGATAAAAAAGTTTGCGAAGCAAGAACAGACATTGCAGTAAAATTCAACATGTTTTAATAGTGTTTCGAGTGTCCTTTTATAAGTGATTGATAGCTTACCCTCCACTGTCAACAGGTATTACCAACCATCCTCCACCTATTGCCCTGAATAGTTCACGAATCTCTTTGGATGGTGCCCCCCCAATATGCCCCTACTAAAAACTCTTATATAGTGCTCAAATATGGGCAAAATTTGGGTTGCCCATGAATTTGAAACTCAACCTAGAATCTCAAGGAAGCTTTTAGCCTTTATGGATGATCATCGAGCCATTGTCAAGACTCAAGAGGGCCATGGCTAGTTTGTATTCTTATGTGTTCCTCCTTTAACAAGTCAAGGTACTTGACTTCAAGCTCCACCTACTACTGAACAACTAGAATGAGAAATACATGGTTACCTCTCATGAGGTAGGATGGGAGGGTGTGGGCGGTTCAGGGGAGGGGTTTCTATCTACGTTGTTTTTCCTAGCTATCCCTGCATATTCTAGCTCACTGGATGGATCCCATGGCTTACTATTGTTAAATGGTTGTCTTGTTAACAATTGCTAAGGTTTGGGGTTTTAATCTAGTGTATGGCCCCAATGATTCTAACAGATGCATACAACCTTAACATTGATTGGCCCATATGGCATGTATCAACCCATGTCAAGTGGCCCAATTGGGGAAGATTTCAAGAAGGTTTTGTGGGATGGAGATCGTGTTGGAAGGAAAGTGTTAATTTTAGTTAACAATGGTATGTTCTATGCTTAGCACAATTTACTTCAATGTTCCTTAGCAGCCCAATAACAATTTCCAATAGCAATCACAATAATCACATTGATGGTAAAAGCAGATAGAACATGAAACAAAATGCGGAAGACAAACCAAGACAAGAGGACACCAAATTTAGCAGATGCCAAGCAAAAAACCCCAATATGGGGAAACCCTTTGATCGAATCTTCTTATTATTATATCAAATGTTCAACAAAGAGAGAGAGTGTACAAAAGTCAAATTGACTTACCCAATTCCAAGCCAAAATAGCACTGTAAATTTCTGCAATCAAACTTTAGCCCTAACCAAAAAAGTCAACATTGGTCAAAGCAGCAATAGAACGTCCTCAAAACGGCTTGGTCTTCCCTAGTCAAACTCAGCTTGATCAAGAGGTCAAAGTCAACCCAAAACAGGACAAAGTCAACAATCAAACTTGGTCAAACTATTGTCTGAAATCTGCAATCAACCTACAATTTTGGTATGCGGTCGAAGTGCTCATAATGCCTCAATTTCTGTGCCAAAAAATGTGGCTTACTGAGACAAAAATAACCCCAAAAAATCAAAGTCAAATGATCCCTAGAAGGTCACCATCAACATTGGTCAAACTACAAAATTTTTGTGATTTTCGGCCCTGTGATTATGTTTTATAATTTCGTCCTCCTTGTGCCACACATGGGAGAGAGAGAATGCCCAATGATGTACAGACTAATGAGGGAAGGAGAGAGAATGTGTGAGAGATGAAGATGTCAAATGAGGTGGGAGGACACTTGTATTTATACAAGTCGGTGAGGGTGAAGAGTCATGTCAATTAGACTTCATGAGCCTACATGATGATGTGGGCAACCTGAACAAATTGTACATGAGTGGGCATAAATTCACAATCATACTTATGCTTGTCCAAATGAGATGATCTTTATATCAATCTTGGTCCTCTCAAAAAGAGTAATCTAATGCAATCATCATTTCCATCAAGAGAGCTATCCCAAGGTGGAATTTTGCCCTAGTTGCCAATTTTAACATAAAGAAATTGTGTTCTTTGTTGATGCAAGGTACACCTAAATAAACTCCAGGACGTTAGTTCATGTGTCATATTGTATGGGGCTAGGAGATCTTAGCACAAGTTGATTAGTACACCTAGACCAATGGATTGCATTGAATTCAATGCTTAACTTGATAAGTCTTATGCCAATTCTTATGCAACCACATTCTACCTCAATGAGGAGCGTTTTGTGGGTGTAGGTTTGTCCACTGTTGTTTATTCTCATTGTCTAACTTCCACATATGTGATCATTGGTGTTGATGGCCAATATGAGGCTCAATCACTTTTCCTTCAAGTTGAATACTCCACCCCTTGAGCTTGTTGAGTGTCATATTGTCATTGCACGTGTTTAAAATTTTGGCTCCCCCTCCTATAGAGGATAGTGGCTTGATCCTTTAGTGGTAGGCGAGCATTCTACATACTACTTAGCTCCTACGGGGTGGGGTAAAAATGGTTGCTAGAAGCAAGCACAGTAAGGGAAGTCCAACTTCATGACCAACTTCTACATTCTTACAAAAGGGAGGAAGTCAATCCTTTTAACAAGCAACTTCACAAGATGTTAGTGAAATGGAACAACTACAAATATTTGGAAAGAATAAGGCTAAATGGGGATAGGTTATGGGGTTTCATGCAACCAATAGTTGGGGGAATGCACTCTCTATGTTTAATTTCAACATTTGAAACACAAACACAAATTATAGACGGTTATTTCCCTTTGAGATCCCAATGGTAATCTTAGAAAAGATAATGTGATCATTAAGCAAACATTTAATAAGCATTTTCCAACTGATCTCACATGTATTGCTAATATAAATAATATATAGTATATAACCAAAGTATAGAACATATGCTCAGTAGTCCAAGGGGTTCGGTGACTATCACAAATGTTGTTGGGTATTTAGCTAGTTTCATGCTAGCAAGCGCCCTGTTCAAATCCCCAAATGAGGTGCACTAGTCAACAACTACAGGTCTGCTACATATGCCATCCACAAACATGGGCAGCATCATTTGGATTTCCCCACAAAATTTTCCTTGGAAAAAAATTATAACATATGCTCATTTTTCATTATTATGTGGATGTTATCCATGAACAGAGTAAACCATCTTTAAAAAAATATAACATATGTTCTTATTGATTACTCTTCTTAATTAATACAAATTTATTCATTATTCTGAAAGATCACATTGTTTAATGTACTATCTTTGTGCAAATAATATATATATATATATATATATATATATATATATATATATATATATATATATATATATATCAGAGCCTTGTGTGGGAGGGAAAAGCTCATCCTCGACACCAAAACCCTTGGCCAGCGGCCAAATTTTTTTCTCGGCGGTCAATAAAAACAAATCAGTCGCCCCACCTCAGAATAATCCGTCCCTACTGCGGTCGTGGTAATAAATCACGGGTCCGGGGGGTTTGCCTCTCTGCCGTTATCCTTCCAAGAATATGTACGAGTAAGTGTAGCATCGGCACGCTTTCCCGGAAGCGTGCTCAATCGTTGTGAGTATTCTGAATTCCTTTCCATTCCATAGAACAGCACAATTACCTTACGTCTCGCCCCTTTGACCAGGGCCGATTCCCCTCTTCTTTTTTCTTCTTCTTGTTGAAAGAAAATTACCATATCTGGTGGCTATGACAACCAGGTTATGTTTTCCTAAATTTCTCTAGCCAGTCCACATTACGGTTTACTGTTTTGACCAGCATTTCCTGGTTTCTTTAAGCTTGCTCACATCGTCCACGCAGCATCATCAGATACAGATTTAGTAGACATATTACTTCCAGGGAACCCTCGATCTGCGTATATAATTTAATCCTTAAGGGAATTTAAATTTGATTTAACATGAAAACCCTGAGGAAACTTGCAGAGACAGAAACATTGGCAGATCAGCTAAGAGACTAAGCAAAGTACTTGCCTGCCTGCTGCCATTATAAATGTTTGCAGAGAACAGGAAAATGCCTAAAACTAAACGAATTTCTGAATAACAGAGAATTCATTATTAGCGTGGAAAATTAGTTTTGACAATAAAGCAGCTAAAGCGAGCATTAATAAATATATGCATATAGTAGTTGAAGAATGCAGAGAATGTCAAGAAATAAAACAGGAGGGTACCTTGGATAAACAAGGCCTGAGTTGCAGTCACTGTAATAACGACTGCAGCTAGAAAAACGAACGGATGACGATAAATCCACCGCAAAGGGTTCGAAGCTCGGAACCGTCAACGCGTCCATCTTCAGAAAATTTGAAATAAAAGGGAATATTTAATTGCTGGCCACTCTGGGCGGGAATTTTCTTTGTCTCCACAGTTGTTTAGGTGTCCATTTCCCTCTTTTACCCCGCTTAGATCTAAACCATGATTTTAGAGTGGTCCGTCACTTGATGATGGGACTAATGTTTTCTCCGTTTAAGATGCAAATTCCTTTGAACTTCATCGTCAAATTCACTAAAATTATGAATTAAATATGGAATTTTATCAAATAAAATTATATTTTTGTTGATTTTTAAATATATATAATATTTTTTTTTAAATGGTAGTAGAATTATAGGAGAGAAGTAAATAGTGAGCGGTGATTAACTATATAAAATTCGCTATTTTAATTTGGAAATGGTATTGTTGCAAATTTAAGTGGAACAAAGTCATTAAAGATAATGAATGGGCATTCATTAACATATTTTTGGCAATAGTCTAGTTCATTTCTCTACACTCGTTTATTTCTCCTTCATCATTATGGGTTCTAATACTCATTTGCGATGGATAACCATAAGTAGTTTATTGTATCTCTATTACATGTTCATCTATTTTTGTTTCTTGTGGTCATCTTCTTGTATATCAGTGTGATGATACCTTAATGTTTACTTAGTGGTTTGTTGCTCGTTGAGTTGTTGTTTGGGGTTTGGTTCATTCATGGAATGTTGTGTATAATGTCTGTGTTTATTTGGAATGATATGCCATCCCCTTTGCAGTGGCTACATAATTTAGGGACAACCTGGCCATTTTTGTCATTGAGATCATTGGTTTAACATGCTTGAAAAGTGTCCTTCTTTTGGAGCCACTATATTGAGGAAACATTGTGGGTTGTGGAGCCATGCACTCACTTATGCGTTCACCAATGATTGGCAACGTTAATGGATTGGGGTAATTCACTATGTTTGGTATGGCTTCTTTGCTTTTGTTGCTTTAATGGTTTATTTGTCTTCATGGCTTCAATGGTTAACATTACTTCATCATATTTATAGGGGAATGGAGGAAATCTTTGTCAAACAATAAAAACAAACCAAAATTGGACTAACACCTTACATGGGAGCAAGGGGGCAATTTTTTTGGTAGGAAAATTCTTACCAAACTGACAGGCCTACTTGTGTTTTTCAACATACTAGTTCCATCATGAAATTTGCTTCCATGCAACTAGTAAGAGCAAAGGGTTGGGCATTTGTTAGTGGTGTGATATTTATTAGGGTTATAGGTTTGGTCTTTGTTAGTGTCATGGCTTTCATTAAGGGTTTGGCCTTTCTTAGTGTTATGGGTTTGGCTTTTGTTAAGGACTTAGCATTGTGGGTTTAGCCTATGTTCACTTCAACATAGTTATTGTAAAGCACTACTCAAAATTTATTTCAATTTGGCAACCAGATGCTAGACCTAGACTTATCCCTAACAAAGGTAGCTCCATGCTTTGACATAGATTATTTAGTAGCTCATATTGCTTTCAAAGCCTTATTTTCTTCTTCACCTTCTTTCATAGATAGATGGATATCGCATTGAACATGCACCCTTAAACAATTCTTATTGCTAAATATCATAGCTCTTTCCCCCAAATCTAGGGGACACATAAAGCCCAATGTCAAGGGCATTGTTTTGGCTGCCAATCTGAATGCATTGTTTCCTATAGCTTTATGACTTTGCCTACTAGGACATTATTTTAGTTCCTAATATGGAATGCCTTGGTTACAATATTGCAATGAATATAGGTTTATCCATCCCAAACTTTTGATGCTAAAACAACAAAGGGTATCAATGTATGTATTTAATAGGTATTGTTTAGTTGAAGTGTCTAGTATTAGACAATTGTTCTATTTACTTTTTAAAGACTAGAGTTGAGCTTGTAGAGTATCCATTTGATTTATTATGATGTGGTTATTTGGATGTCAATCCCTTGTGAATTAAATACCAATATAATAGTATTCTAAAAGCTCTGACATAGTTTGTTTAGTAGCTCACTTTATATTCAAAAGCTCATTTTCTTCCTTCTCTTGTTGTATATATGTCTCCCATTCTATTTTCCCATTATTCAATCCATCATTGTTATAATTTTACAACAAAGAGCTCTTTCACCCAAATCCTACTAGTTTAGAGAGTTCAAAGTTGAAAGCATTGTTTTGGTTCCTAATATTAAAATATTATTGCATGTGGCATTCTTTAAAGTGCCATGAACCTACTTGTAGATAATGTGCATTCATTGTAGGGATTACATTGTCCCTAACATGTGATTGGTCATGTTCATGGAATCTTCCATTCTGCTTTTGCTAAAACTTCCTTGGAATGTCTTTGATAAACCTATAAATAACTTGAATAGGCTATCAAAGAACAATGCGTTTGCAAATAAGAGCCATGGTCTGGATTTATTGAGCATAAATGGGTGGTTCAAGGATAATAAGTAGTTTGTTGTTTGGGTATATTTAAGTTCATTATTTTATCAGTGTTGTTTGAGTATGTATAATGAGTTGTGTTTTTTGTCATTATTTATTGTATGGAAATGTTGCAATTATATAATCGTTGGCTAATGTATCTAATTGTTTGGTGTATGAGTAATGAAGTAACTCTTCAAGGTGATTTAGTTGGTAAGGATCTTATTATCATTAATATAATATATGAAACAATATAAATAATATGGATAAATAATAATTGAATAGTAATTAATTAAATAATAATTAGTTGGGAAGAAGCATGTCTTATAAGGACATGATCGTTCTCACGAAGGGCACTTGCCTAGGTATATAATGGGCCCTCATTTGTAACAATCATATCTCATATATCAATTCTCTACTAAATATATATAATATATATATATATATAATATATATATATATTCATATGATCATGAGCTCTGATACAAAATGTTATGATCCTTACATCTAAAAAATGATAAAGAACCAATAATTACAATCCTCTTCAAGGGGGGAACCTCCTTTTACAATGAATACTTTGTATAAGACAATATTTGATGATTCTAAGACTAGTATCCTTAATATACATATAGGAGACAAAAGGATATAATTATAATAAAATGGGACCACAAGAGGTTTTTGCCTACATAACAATATAACAATAGAAATCCAATCACTCAATATATGTGGCTTAATAAGTGGTTTTAGGGTTAACATGGGCTTATATAGAGTTTGACATCGAATAACGAACTTGCCTCGACCACTTAGGAACTTATATAAACCACTTCCTCATTATTTTTGGACATAAACTTATGCTATGCCATCATAACTTTGGGTTACATTCATAAAGTGACTCTATGAATGCTATATTATAATTTTCATGGCTTAGGAACCATGTCATGGTTCCACCCACTTACCTTTCTTTTTTATGGAATCTTAGCCTCCCATACTCTTTTTATTCATTTGTCTACAACTATGGTGTCCTAGCCTCCCATACTCTTTTCATTTGTCAGGCAACAACTATGGTGTATTTTATTAACATGGGTAGGATTACATGTTATAACATTATACTCATTTATCTTTTCACACATAGGCTTTTCGACAATAATCACATAGGCACTTTAGCCTTAAAACATATAGACATAGGAATGCAAGCCCCAAAACAATATATACATACAGGCATACAAGCCCAATAGAACCTGCCTCGCCAACCTAATAGAAATATGTAGAAATAAGAATAAGGGTCATTATAGGGACGTTACATTCCCCGTCGATATTTAAGCACTACCCTTAGTGCATCATATACATGTGTACAATCAAAATAGGAGTGGGCATGCATCATATACATATGTTCACAATTATTCCCTTCTCTGAGATGATATGACCCATAAATGAATTTGATTTTGGTAGAAGGAGCAATTACTCATCTTGGCATAGGGTTGATGCTCTTTAAGTGGTTATAATATCATCCTCAAATGATGCTCATGTTCCTATGATTTTTAATATATAAAGATGTCATCTAAAAATAATATTATGACAAACTTGTCTAATCATTCTTTGAGAATGAGCGGATGATCTGAATTGGATAATTATAATGTTTGTCATCCATCTTTATGCTTTCGGAGTGGAAAAAGTAGAGGAATAAACTCACAGGACCATTTTTATCAATGGGACCTAGTTTATCAAACTGGAGTATGAAACCTTCAAGGGGCATTTTGAGGAATCAAACGACGTTTTTTGGGGGTAAAAAATTATCGCTTTAGCATTGCAACTTTTTCATATTCTACAGATAGAGACTTTTCAATGATGCAAGAATCGGATCAATCAAACTCTGTATGCAAAATTTATGCCACTCAGAAGTTGACCTTCCTGTTTTCACCATCATAATTCAAGAGGATGCCACATCAACCCCCATTAATCATAGAAAAGGGCCTAGCCATGTGATTATGATGAAGAAGACTCTAAAAGATTCCATATTGTAGTTATTGTTAAGAGTTGAGGTAGTCAAACCTAACCATTAGTAGGCTAGCAAGTTGTGTTTTGTCCAGGCCACTAGGAGGAAAAGGGGTTCCATTCTTTTAAGTTAATTTCTTCCATATATGAGAAAAAATAACTGAGAAGGATATGAGATAGAGTAAATAGGCCATACTTCATTGTACTCGTAACCATTTTCTATTTAGAGAAAGAGAGCATAATGTCCTCACCTTCCAATTGGGTTTTCTCCTGAATGGGTTCTCCAGGTCATATATTAAGTCAGTCATGGTTTTGTAATTTTTTATTTCAGTGTTCTATATTTTCTACATAATTTTAATTTTCATGCATATGCACTTAACCATAATCTACATATCCAAAAATCTAAAGAAAAATAAAACCCTAATAGTGTAGATTTTGGATTTTAAAATATAATTTTATTAGATCTACTATGATGAAATGTCTAGTGGAATATCCACAAATGTTAATAGATTAGTGGACCCCATGCCAATGTTGCGATAACATCCAGGCCAATGGAATGATTATGTTGCAATACACTAGTGCTAATTTTTTGGCCAAACAAATTGCTACAACACTAGGTCAAATAGTTGTTGTAACAACGGTTGGAGTAGTTGTTGCAACATAAGTTGGAGTAGTTGCTACAATGTAGGTTTATGCAATGTTTCAACACCCCATGGTGCAACGCACGTGCTACAACACCCTTGCTAACATGGATTAAAATCATTTTGTGCATGAGCTAATATCATAAAAGGTATGGGATATGACAACCTGTTGTCGTCAGCCTAGAAAAGGATAACGACTCAGAGTAAGTAGTGAAAAGTACATATTTCCTTTTGCATAATGAATGATATTAATGGACATCATCTACGTGTACCTTAACAATATTGCATGCATCGTTCACCATAACACCCCACCACCACCATTAGCTCATAACACAATCTACACCCTTAGCCCATGATTACCCCATCTCACTTAAAATTTGTCGCCCTCATTAAATTGTTCATTCAAACTTATAACTAACAATCTATCTAAGCATTGAGCAAGGACAATGGAAGGTTCATTAAATCACAAATAACTCACAAAGACCCTCCTCTTGCAAGCTTATGACAACATTTTGGCACCTTTTCATGCTACAAGTTAAATAGGGTATGATGATGTCATCGTCATGGAATTTGCACTAAATTCTAGCATGATAGGTTTGTGCTAGGAGGGATAGTAATCCAATTCAGTGAACACACCATAGCCACAATGTTTGGGCTACCATAAAGTTGATCACGATGGTATTTTAGGAGGAAGCCCTAACTTGAATTGGTTAAGAAATTTTTTTCATTCAAGAGAGATTTTGGTAAAGAATGAAGTGGCTTTGATAGGGAATCTTTGTCACCACCTTGAATAAACATAGCTCTCATCGTATGAAGATATTTCACATACGAAAGGTACCACAGGGTCATTTATTAGCATCATTTGTGGTTGTTGGACTACTTGACGCACTCGTACGTGGCCAACATGCCATTCTTTTTGTAAAAACACTATAACAAATGACGTCCAACATCTATAAATATAATACAATGGACATCCTCTCCTATCACTACTTGATAAAGTTGTTGGTGGAGCACAAATTGCAAAAGGAAGGTCACACTTGAGATGACATTGTGCAATCTGAAGTAAGAGTAGTAATTGTTGCAACTCCACTAGAAGTTGTAGGTGTTGCGACCCCTACAGAAGAAGTTGCCACAACTCTCAAAATAGGAGAAACTCTTGAGTTGCAACTAAAGGAGTAAGAGGCTAGGGAAGGACGTGATAGTGACCTGGAAATCACTGGAAGCCTACCCTTGATAATGAGGTTGAGGTGGATGACTAAAAGGCTTGCAAAACAACTATGCTTGGGAAAAAGAGAATAAGTTATAACAAAAAAAAAAAAAAAGTTGCATCAATTGTAGAGGAATCAAGAACGAGTAGGGGTGGGAGAACAAGAAGAAAAAACCATTGCTACAACACAAGAAGAAGTAGGGGTGGAAGAAGTAATACATGTTGCAATATGGATAGATCTAAAGGAGATAGCAACCTCTACTTCAACATCGGAGCTAGCAGGTGTGGTAATAAAAGAAGAAGAACCTATTTCAGCATAAGAAGGAGAAAAGGAAAGGCTTGCTAAAACACAAGAACCAATAAGAGAAATTAAAAGGGAAGCCCTGCTGGAACAGAAGAACCATTACAAGAAATTGAAGAATATTGAGGCCTTGTTAAACGACAATAACTAGAAGGGATGAAGGAAGGAGAGATTGATGCCTTTTCTACAATACGAGAACCAATAGATGAGAACTTGCAAAAATATTTTGCTGCAAAATAGGAAGCAGAAAGGGTTACATCAATGAGTGACATAACACAAAAAGAAAAGGTATCTCCCTAGGCCAACATTGTTGCCCAAAGTTTGAGGAAAATATACAGCAAATGAAGAAGAAGAAATATATAGATACCGTTTCCTTTATTCCTATGCATTATTTTATTATTAATAAGAATAAAGTTATGGAAAAACATAATAATGAATTGCAAGCCAAAATTAGAGTTTTAGAGTCCCCGATCGGGGTGGAGACGTACGGACATATGAATATGGTGAAGGGATATCCGGACCAGCACGTGCCATTACTCTGGGAGATCATCATGAGGAAGGATGCGACGACGAGTAGGGAAGACCGCAATCCAAGGCAAGGGGTAGGCGGTATCATGAGGAAGACTAGAGAAGGAATCAGCGGCGATTATCTGCCGCATCAAAGGTTAGGTGGCGAACTTCATTTAAGGACGAGAGCAGAGCGATCGACAGACAATTTGAGGTCTGGGAAGGTGGCGAGGAGTAGGGTAAGGTGGCAGAGAGGCGTGCGACCCAGTTTTCATCGTCAGTCAATCAACATGGCGGAAGGAGGAAGGAGGGAGAGGCATGCGCAGGAGGGAGGAAGGAGGAACATCAGGGGAGAGCAGGAACAAATTAAGGTGGAAGACGACAATCTTGAAGAGAAAGAATTGGAGATTGGAAAGGGGAAAGGTCGGGTAAAAGATACCTTCGAAGTTGGACAGAGCAGCAGGGGCAAACCGTCGAAGCGAAGGAACCGGAGGAGAAGCAGAGGGCGAGGTCGACCGCGGCAAGTTCCCCAATCTGAATTGGAGTCTCAGGCCTGGAGTCAACAGAAGAAAGGAAGACGCTCCATGGATCAGGCAGCGAAGGACGCGGAGAAGGCGTACATTCAAGGGATTGATAGCGATATTAGGAGGATGATCGACGCAATGGAGTTCAGCGTTCTGGAGGAACCATCTGACCCAGAAATGGAGGAATGGATTACTCTGCTTCTGGACCCGGGGAATACGCGCGGCCGCCTGACCCTGTACAAATGGGCCCTTCACATGTACTAGGTAATGAAGCATCTGCTAGCCAGAGCAATGGAGCAGGTTGTTGTTGAGATGGCAGAGATTGCCCATGGAATGCCGGCTATGACAAAGGAAATGACTAACCTGCAACTTATGATGCGAAACCAGGATAACAAAATTGAGGAAGTTCACGTCTTACTGAAGGAATTGGCCATGGCGAAGCGTGAGGAAGAAGGCAAGCAAGAAATTTGGGTAGATTGACTGTCTGGTCTGCTATTTTTTTGAATTTTTGTGATAAACTTTAGAAAATCAATCTGTAAGGAAGTTATATTATGGGATGAAGTCTAGATATAGAAAATCAGTACGTAGATAGAGCTCTGTTTTGGTTCCTGGTACGTTGTGTTAAGTCTGACAAGGAAACATTCCCAAACTATGCTTATATAAGTGACCAACAGACCTGGTTTCCCTTCGGGGCAGGTTGAGGTCACAGGTATTGTACAGTTTTATTATGGTTGTATATATATAGAAACGGTAATACCCTAGCTTACAAAAAAAAAAATTAGAGTTTTAGAGGCCAAATTGAGAGGAAACCTATCCTTTGAGGGATGTTACGTTTATTAGGTAATACAACTCCTTGACATAGGGAATAATAAGGAGCTTACTCTGGTGGCAAATGTAGCAATTCAAAATAAGACAATTCCTACCCAAGACAAGGATTTCCAAATAGAGAATGACAAGCCTAAACTGATAGACTCAACCACCTAGATTGAGCCTATTTTGATGAAGATGAGGCTATACAAGTATATCTCCTAGATGTGTGGAAAAAATATAAAGATTAAAATGGAAAAAAAATGACGAAAACTTATGAAGAAGGGTTCTTTCCCATCAAGGGACATTGATGGGCTATCAAAAGCCTTAGATAGAAGTGTGAAGAGTAGTTAGAATCCCATAGAGCCAAATGGGATAATTGGAGGAAGGAAATGAAGGGGGAAGTTGAGAAGACCCTCTAACTATAGAGAAAGGTGGACAAACTAGAAATTAAACATATTAAGCTTTCCCCACTGGTAGAATTTGCTCTTAGTTACAAGGCTCCATCTCTTATCTATGTAGTGTACTTACAGGAGAAAACACCTTAGGTTTAAGAGGAAAGCCATCATGAAAATAAAAACATATGAGATCACTTCTCCAAACACATCCTTGGAAGATTATTATGCAAGCACTAATGAGGAGAATAATTTGTTGTATCAACCATACCAAGATAACATTTTGTTGCACTATGATTCAATTTGGAATCCTTACCTTTTTGTGGGAGATTTTCTGCTAAGAGCCTTTACATATTACTTGAAAAACCATATTGACTAGTCAATCACTTAGAAGGTGGCAAAGAATAAATTCAAATGAAACCTATGGGAAATAGGGGAGTATTGTAGGCCTAAAAGTGTTCTCCTTACACATTACAACTGGGTGAACTCTCGACAACATGCAACATTTATGGCCCACAAAAGAGGGGAGACCATTCGCCATTGCATAACACAAATTGAGATATTATATAAGACAAGTATGGAGGTTTGTACTCAATGATGGAAGTAGGCCTTAGAGGACATACACCAAAAGGACCCCTTTAATTCTAGTAATCTTGCAATGGCACTAGATAAAGTGCACTTATCCATAAATGCATGGAAATTCGTGGAAATCAACATGTAGGCCTCATTTTCCACTATACTGTGAAATGGATGCCTTTCCCAAGATATCAAAGAGACTACAACATGACTAAAAAGGAAGATCTCCAATATTGGAGGGAATTTTAAAAGAGAAAAGGCTACCATCATGCCCATGAAGTAGGGGGGTTTGACTATAGTGTCAACAATCTCCATGGGAACCACACCCTCACAAAATCAGATTGATTACATGGTTTCATAGGACGTGCAAGAGTTTTGGCTGGGGGGAGATGATGGGCATCCAAATTGGCATATTTTTAATGCCCGTCAAACACCATTTTGTTCATTTTTTCGCTTTTCATACCACTCTATCACCTATTTTGCCCATACTGATGCATTTTTTTTTTATCAAGGTGCAATTATCTTCTTATTATGTAACTTTAATGTGCATTATTATCTATTTAGGAAGGAATTTATATTTTATTACTAACATGTGATATTTTCTGAGAACTACTTCAGGTAGGCTCAGGAAGGTACTCTTGAAATAAAGGTGAAGGGTAGTTGCTGCAAGACCATCATGTGTTGCGCAACACTTTTAGGTTGCAACAATAACCTCATATTGTTGTAACACATTGGTACCTCATTGTTGCAACACCCTCATATTGTTGCAACACCTAGGTACCTCGTTGTTGCAACACCCTCATATCGCTGAAACACCCAAGTACCTCATTGTTGCAACTCCCAATACTGTAATAGAATTACAAAGTATGTGCTACAACTCCCAATGCAACAACACGACTACAAGGCAAGAGTTTCAATTCCAACTACTACAATAGGAATAGGGTTTAATTCTGTAGTCTATTGTTGTAACGCGATAAAACACTTTGTTGCAATTTTGTTTCTTAAATAGAGTTGCGACTCCATGGTTGCAACACGACAAAATCGACAAAACTAAAGCTACAACATACCTAACACCATTGCTAAAACATTATTGTTGCTACAACACACTCGATGTTGCAACATGTTGATAGTTATCCATTGAGGATAACTATTGCCACTCAGGGATAACTAGCACAATGCACAATTGTCATGAACGACTTGCGAGGAGACTATTTGACCACATAACAAAGAAAGTGGCAAGATGTAGTTGGCTTCTAGCAATAAAAGGTTTATAACAATAGAAAAATAAACCAATTGCCACTTATCACAATCATTGAATGAGTCAACATTTATCTAATATCATTTACTTGGAAATTTGTTGTAACCAAGAAGGAATAGCTTGAGAATCTGATGATTCTTATGGCTATTCTTCAGACTCTTGATGAAATTTAGACTTCAGTGATTGTGTATAAAACACCTTGCTCTACTCGATCTAGAAAATATATAATTACTAATATTTTGCTTTTGGAGCTTTTTTTAATAAAAGAGATTGTGGTTTTATTTCATTTCCTATTATGTTATGTATGGATGGTGTGCTACTAACTTACACGATTTGCGTTCATAAGCAATGCCTTGCTAAGGAGATAGGCCCCCTCCATAATCAAGTTCTACTTGTAACCTTATAGGTTAGTTTCTATTTTTTATTCTATAACTTAGTTTCTTTACATTGCTGCAATTTATTGAGTTATTTTGTTGCAAATCGATAATTTTATAACTTACTATGTTTTGTTGCAACCCATTGATTTGATAACTTTGTTTTGTTGCAACTCATTCATTTGATAACTTACTCTATTTTGTCGCCACTCGTTGATTCAATAAACTACTTAGTTCACTACAACTCATTAATGTGACAAGTTACTTAGTTTTTATACGTTGCAACTCACTAGTTTGATAAACTAGTCTATTTCTATACATTGTTGCAACTCACTAGTCAACATAATTGACTTTGTGCCTTTATGTGATATATAAAACAAACAAGCAGTTATGTTCTTGTAAATTGTTGCAACTCATAGATTTGAATAAGCAACTTACTATGTTTTGTGAAGGTTGTCTTTCATTAATTTGTTTTCCAGATTTATAGTATTGCCTTTAATATATTTAGTGGGATTGGATTCTATGTATTGTAATTTACCAACATTTTCCCATTGCAAGTGCATCTTTGTTCCAAGGATCAGGACCACCATAAATCTTAAGCAAGTCAACACTTCACTGCGTGCATGATTCATTTCTACTTGTGTGATTTCTTTTCTCTCGTGCGGATTGTTCTACCAGCATTAGGGGTCACAACATTAAGCTTCCTAGGCCCATAAGGTAGAAGTGTGTTATTACAATTTTGCAAGTGGGATATTTAATTTACTACAAGTGTGGTTTGCTTTCCATGTGACTTGTAAAAGACATTAATATATTGATTTGATACATATATAGAATACTATAACATCATTGGCACTTACTAGGATTGTATTAGCATATCTAGTGCATTAAGTTCACAAGTTCCACACGAACATTATATTGATAATTAAATGTACAATTCCTCAATTATCTACTAAATAGTTATAAGGTAATTGAAGATCCTGTCACTTAGTTGAACCAACCAAGTCCTGGCATGCTTGCTATTTTTCAAATTAAATCTTTCAACAAGCTTTGGGTCAATATAACTACAGTGAGCTCATTAAGAATATTAGCTTCAACTTCTATCATGTGTGCTTCACTATTAGCTTGTGCATTGTCCAAGACTGCATTCATCTTAGGGATGCTTTTATCCATGTCCTTTACTATATTATCTCCTTGGGATTTTTGTACAATTTTGATTTTGGCATCCTTGTGAGGGTGGTCCTTAAACTTATGGCCTCCCTTACAAACCTAATACTTAATACGTGGATATCTTGGCCTCTTTCCCATTGAGTTTTATTTCTTTGGTTCTGTTGAAGGCCCTAAAAATCGGGTCAACAACAAGGGAGATACCCGCCCAGTCCGGACCTTGGTTGGCAACTCTTTATCTGTTTGGTATAGTGGGTCCGACTGGGGATATGGGACCAGTTTCCCAATTCAGTGTGTGTGTGTGAGAAAGATGGGTATTTCTGTTCTAAATGGAATACTTCTATCCTAATTCTAATCTAATATTATGCTATTGTATTCTAATAAACAGAAAAACATCAAAATTTATGCTAACCCGGGGTGTGATCTTTCTTCTATGCGATCTAAAAAGATTTCAAACAATAACTGGTAATAAAGATCATTCAACTATTATAAGAAAAGAATCAATAAGGATGAACTACTCGTATAAGAAGTTAGACGAAACAGTTGTGAAAACTTATCGCATAAATGAGCTATTCATACACTAAACATAAACAAATAGTTATCACGTAAAAAGTGCCAAATGATAACTCAACATCCATGCTGTAATATATAAACAACAAAAATTGAATATCACTTTAACCATAAGCAGAAATGGTAAGAGATAAAAGTACCATTTATACTAGTCCTACTCATGAGCTTCAAGCGACAATTGAACTTATCTCTCCTTGATTTAAAACAATCCACTAAGAGTACAGAAGTGCAACATCAGTAGCAGATATCAAATGCAAATATCAAATAAACCCTGTTCCATTCATTCACCAAAACCTCCTTTGAGGGTGCAAAAGTGCATGTTCTGAGGACAAGTTTTTGATAAATTTCTGGACCCTTCTCTAAATGCATGATAAGGGTTTAGATACTACTGACTCATTCTAAAAATAAATTATTACAAAAATAAAGGATGCGGTTTAAATGACCGTCCTCTTTTCCGGAAAATAAAACGAAATTAAAACTAAAATTAAACTATTTCTGTATTTGATCTCTGAAATCACATGTATGCAGCATCTGTTTAAGGAGAGTCGGGTAGCTGACTTCCACTTTTAACTGGGCTGAGAAAACAGAATCTACAAGAGCTGGCGCCATTTTCTCGGTTGCATTTATAATGCACTTAACAATCATCCATTGGCTATGTGGCTTCACCAAGTATGTCTAGTAACAATCCCAGTTTAACTTGCTTAGCCTTTGGATTACTTTGGCCTTTTCTTGAGCTCTCTGTTTCCAATCTGCCTTTAGTTGTTGTGCGTTTGGTAAGTATCTTGGAGTGGTCTCTGTGATCAAATTTGCCTTGTGTAGATTTTCATTTACACAATCAATAAGTCTGCTGGCCGCCGTAGCTGCTCCTTCTGCCGCCTGTTTTGCCCCTCTGATTTGCTCGTCCCATTTGTTAAAGATCATTTCCTTGTGGTTTTCATTTATTCTTGGTGCAACTGCTCTTTTACCCTCGTCAGTGTCTTGCCAAGCCAAATATTCAGTCACCCATTTATCAACTAGATCATAGTCACTTCGCAAGTCTACCACTTGATTAGTGGTTTTATCACTGATTTCACAATAATGACTCCACTGTGATATCTTTTGGCCCAATGCTTCTTGCTGTTGTAGTAATTGTTCATTCAAGGAAATGGACTCCATAATAAATTATGTAAGCTTAGGGTCGTCCTTGTGCATCTCTCTTAAATCTTGTAACTGCTTTCCTTTCTCATCCAAACTTTCCTGATACCTTATTTGTATTTGCTGGAAGTCCTGCTGCAACTTTTCAAGTTGTTTCTGTGCTTCATTATTGGCGTGGGCTTGTTGCAATTGTTGTTGCAGTGCTAGTATCTGGTCTTCCCTTTCCTTTAGCAACTGTTGTACCTCAGATGCTTTGTCAATAGTAGCGGAGGCGTATGCTCCTGCGATCTGAGATAGTTTGGTGAGATTTTCAGTAGGATTGCTAGTGGGATCTTTCCACAGGACGTCTAATTGCTCTGTGTTTTGGGAGAGCGTGCTTTCCAATTTCCTTTTTCTTCCTCTGTTTTCTTACTACTGCTTTATGTTGTGGGCTATAAAATATATCTAGCAAAGGGATTTCTTCCACTTTTAGTACAAGCTCATAGGATGGAGAAATAGGAATATGCTCCATATCTGAGACTTCGATAACTGTTATTGTGACTACTTCTTTTACTATCTGTACATTGTTGACATTTGCCTTCATGGTTTGTCCTTCAAGATTGATCAAGTCGTTGAAGGTTTCCCATTCTTTGTCTAATTCAGCTATGACTGGTGGTGCTTGGATGACGAGAGGGGGAGGATCTCTTTGCGGGGAGGCAATAACCTGCTGATATAGAAGTTCTTTTGACTGGGCAGTATCCTTAACTGACCCTTCGCTCTTATCTATTTCATTTTCGGGTCTTTTAGAGTGTTCAAACATTTATTTTTCAGATTTGGACTTAGATCCATTGGTACTTGAACTTCCACTGAGGCTAACACTTGGAGTTGGTTCTCTTGAGGGTTTTAGGCACATTTTCTCTAAAGGAATACTGGCTAGCCTTCTTTCCCTGTATGTTTTGAACCTTTGGAATTCTTCTGAAGATAGTTGCAATTGGGTTGTGTGCGGAATTTCTTCCAATGTGTTTTTCTTTTGGAACATATCATCAAATAAATCTTTTTCTCCGGAGAACACCTTTATCTTGACCGCAGTTGTAAAATTGTGGGCGACCTCATGAGGGTCAAATGGCCTTGCTGTGAATTTGAATAGCTGTAAGCACATGATATTCTTTACTTCTGCGAAGGCGTGGCCTACATCGAATAGCGAGAAGGCCCCACAGGCTACAGGAAACTGTGGCCATATAGCCTTCTTTTTGTCTTTTAATTCTTTAGTTAGGCCACCTTCCCCACAGGTTTGATAGGCGATCTCTCGGGCTAAGAGTTTATCAGGGATATATAAAGGTAGGACATGAGGGGGTGCAGAACTTCCAAATACCCTGACATAAGTAAACAATTCTTCCCCGAACCATCTTGCAACAGTGAGGATATCTACTTCTGCTTCAGGTGAGCACCTCGGGGGGTCTTTATCGTACAAAATTCTATACAAGGGCAGCATAATTCTATGACAAATTTGGTAGAAGTATGGAGTGAATCGAGAGTCCCATAACTCTTTGTGATAGACGTGGATGGGTAAAGGGTCTTGTGTCGTCCACTTCCAACCCATTACAGGAAACTTAGAAACATAACATATTGCGTCCATTATATATGTGGAAAGGTAAAAAGGAGGATAGATCCTCTGAGCCGCAGCTCCTTTGGACCGGTAACTGACAATGGCTGTGACCAGGTTATCAGACAAAATTTTGGCCCAATCTACAATGGTGGCATTTGTGGCCGCATCCAATAATGGTAGCCACTCGGATGAGAATTTGTTGATGTCTGGCATTCCAAATATTCTACAGAGCATGGCAGCAGCAAAGTAGTATGGAGAGGTAAGGGAACCAGTACTGTACATACCGTGTTTATCTTTCTTCAGCGGCTCGTCTCTCCTAGACTAGTCTTTGGTGGTTTCTGCCAGGTCCGGGTTTTCTTTTACAAATTTCTCTGTAAACTGTCTATTGTGGATTGCCTGTGGCTCCAGTAGATGATACATGAGCTTCAAATCCTGCGCAGCGAATGAACCAATGAGTCCTTGACCATGAACTTTGAACTGTCTATTTTTTATTTCTGCGGTATCCAATATACATTTGACCATGTCCGTGTATGGGAGGATTCTCGGCCTCGCTCCTATCTGATGTAAAAATGAGCAAGCTAGCTCTGTGAGGGATGCTTAAGAAGAAATTTGTGAGCCTGCAACAGCTGAAACCTCCATTACTCTGGGATTCTCCTCTTCGAGCATATTATACATCCTTTCCATGTAGCTATTCCGCGTCTCTATTGCAAGTCGTGTCTGTATACAAAGGCGCCATTTTCTCTTCTTCGGAGCTCGGGGCTTTACTTTTCTTTCCCATTTCAGCCTGCGTATTGTTTTGTATTGTCCTCTGCTTTCCGTGCCTGCAATTCTCAAGTGAGGTGAAAATGAATGACAAGGAAGGGTGATGGGAAAGTTTTAAATGCCATAGACATACCAAATATACCACCTTACGTGAAATATTCTTTGAAGAGCACGCACCCATATTCTATTAATAACTGACAGCTAACTCCTTTATTAACATTTAAAGCTCATAACCATGAGTCATCTTATGGAAACTATTTTTCTTGAATAATGAGCTCGAAAGATTTGCGATGGAGCGATTTTGCGATTTGCTATCGCAACATCGCAGATCGCAAAATCACAAAATCGCAACATCGCAAAATCGCAACATCGCAAAATTGTGATGTCGCAATATCGCATATCACAGGAATGTTATGTATGACAAATTTGTTAACATGTTCCTTGCAAGATGCGATCTTGCGATCGGCACCATCCCAGTAAGTTACGTTGAATGCGATGCGATATTTGGTCATTATCGTTATCTCGCGAATATTGGGATTGTGTTTGTGAGGTGGCATCCCGCTATTTTCTTGTGATGTGATTTCCCTTGATAAGATATTTTTTTACCTTATCATAAACTTAGATTCTAAGAGTTTCCAAGGGGGCTTCCTAAGCTTATGATGGTAACTTTGTTTGCGAAAAAGAAATCTAAATGCTACTTTGATTTCTTTGGATTTTATAACTAAGGGTCCAAACTTATTTAGTATTAGCAATAACATTTCATAAGGAGCGGGGTTGTTGGTGGCCACAACAGGTTCACTAGGTGTTGGCTATCCTTGTTGATTTTCCTAATAGCTTATCTTGAAAATTGAGGGCTTGTAATATCTCCTTATTTTCTCCATCTTAGCCTTCTCCTTCTCATCCCAAACCTTTTGGAATGAAGGCTTACTTTTAGTTTGTTCATAGAGATATCTAGTTTTCCTTATTACTTCCTTTATAGTTCTGGAATCATCAAAATTGACCTTATCATTGCAATGTGGAGGCAAACCACTCAAGAATCTATGGATCTTGATTTTTTCATCTTTAATAAAATCAACATATTTGAATGACTCAAGGAAATCTGTTCATATTCCTGCATTGTCATATCGCAATAACAAATCGACAATGCTGGGGGTCGATTCCTTAACTCCCGACCTTTATTTTCCCATGATATACGATATGCGGGACCTAATGATAACCTGCCACTTAGGGCTTCCCCATTCACTGAAACTTTTTCCACGTCATCTCCTCTTGCCACCTGGATAAGTCAAACTCGAACTTTGACTTTCCCTAACTTTTTTCATATGAACTCGGATTCCAGTGTTGTTCGCACCATTGGAATCAAGATGATGAGCACTTCGATCCAATGCTAATTTTATCTAGATTCTGCCACTTTGAGTTTTGAACCTTTTTGCCATGCCACTGGTACTTTTTGAAGATCCACCTAGATCAATCCTCCCCATTAAGAGAAGCTTTTGGTCCTCCAAAAGCATTAAATAATCTGCAACTGCTCTGTACTTTGTTTGCATTGTAAGTGTCCTAACAGGTCATCCTTACTTCTCCTTCACCTTTGTCCTTCGGAGCCATAAGCGATGAGCTGACACCTACATCCCCTGCAAAATTGTAGTACAATATCTTGCAAATTACATGTTTCGCTATGTGACCAAAAAATGGGCGAAGCATCCCATACTTTCCATGAGTTTATAACACATGCTCTGCGGTCAAGTTTACATAAAAATGGAAACAATACTCCAGTTATCAATACAAGGCCAAACATCATTGTTGCTTAAACAAGTGATGGAAAACACATCATCACTACAACACATGATTTACAAAAATAAGGCCATGACACTATGGTTGCTTCAACAAGTGATGGAAACACATCCCCACTTTCATAGTTTAAAATGCAACACAAACTAAGGCCAAACATCATTATTGCTGTAATAAGTGATGGAAAACACATCATCACTTTTACAATTTAAAATGAAACACATGATTTCCAAAATAAGGCCATGACATTCTACCATAGCTAGAAGAACCATCTCTCACTTATCAAAGTGAATGGGTCGCTTCCTTGTGGCGCATTTGATGATCGAACAACTGTTTCACTTGGTTCAGCACAAATGCTTTGTCCTTGCGACGCTACTCTGGATGGAGGCTCCAACATGTGGCTCTTTGATGGCCACCTATGTTGCAATGACTACAATAAGCCTTCTTCCTCCAAATCTACTTTAACTTTTTCTTTGCCTGCTGTTGCGAGGGTCTTTTATGCCTCATCCTTTTTCGTGTTGCTATTCTTTTCCATCACTCAGCAAACACATGGTTATGCAATCCACAAAATGGCAAGTTATTTTATGCCATGTTTTTCGTTCATTATTGACAATACGACTGTAATCAAAATGAACATTACCATACCAAGACTAGTTATACCTTTCTTGTTGGTCTCTAGTATGATCACGGGAACAAGAGCTTGCCTCAACTCTTTCTCCGCAATGCATACTGCCATAGGTTGATGGTGATGTGTTCCCATCATCCTCTTTCCTCGACGGTTTCAACAATGTCGTGGAAGCTTTTAAAATCTTTGAGCATTGTCCTTCAATGCACCCCAACCTTGCTAATTGAGGTCTTTTCTCAACCTCCAATGGATAAGTTATGCCTTGGCTTTTAACACCAAGTCCTTCTTCCTTGTACCTCGTCATGGTAAGGAGTCTCATGTTTGTTCCTATAATTGGTATCTCCACATTTCCAACAGAAATTATACTATGTGAAGATGAAACTAAAGTGAAATCAACATCTTTTACCTCCAATGTCGAGTTGGAAAGGACTGATGAGGGCTTCTCATCATTTGCCATTGGTGGTTCACTGGCTTTTTTAGTAGTGGTTCGCTGGATTTTTTAGTGCATTCCCCAACTTCCTTCCTGACATATCCAAGTCCTGCCTAACAGGGTAATTCCTTTACTTTGATGGGGTTTATGATGCCTTGGCCATTAATATTGGGGCCCTTCCCCTCATACCCCATTCTCCTTAATAGTTTGGAGCCGATTTCTGTGGCATGGTTTTCAAAAATGATGAAATCATCATCAAGAAACATACATGAAGTTGAAGAATTAATTTTTGCCTCACAGGGGTCACGCTGCAACTTTTCCAAGGCCTCGTCCTTAGCTTGCAACTGGTGTAGCAGCCTCTGTTTCTCCTCTTCCTCTTCCTATAGAAGTCTCCTTAATCCAGCAAGCTCTGTTTGAAGACTGGTCGTTTCGCTTCAACTCTTCCAGGGCCTCATTTGTGGTTCGCAACTGAATCTACAAACGTTGCCTCTCCTCTTTCTCTTCTCGCAATAACCTTCTTAATTCAACGTTATCTTCTTTAGGCCTCTGGTTAATCTCTTCATTTGAGGAATGTGAGGAATAAAATGCATAAGCATTAGAAGATGTGGATGAAAAATCACTCTCCGATCTCTCTGCCTCCTCATGTCTTCGCTTCTCATATGCTTCATACATGATGTCCACCATTTTGGACATTCGTAGGAAGGTCTAGCACATTTCTTTATCATTCTCCATGGCTGCACACTCAGTCATTCACGCTCACAATTCTTAACAGCCACAAGACTGCTTCTCTTCCCAAAAAAACTCAACATCCGCCATGTCTCCTCTTCGTGATGCACGTCCTTTGAGGCTAATCTTTGGTTAGCGTACTCATGCAATTCTCATCAACTAAGCCCTACTTTGATACCACTCGATCCAAGAATTTTTTACTTATAGATGCATCAAAATTACATGAAATAGAGCACTTAAAAACCCTGGAACATAAGAATATAAAATGAAGATAAAAGAGACATAATCGCACATGAGATCAAGACACAAATATTTTATTACGGAGTTCATCCAACTTGGACTACATCTTTGGGCCCTGCTCAATAATGGGGAGGCCTACATTCATTAAATGGCATGGAAAGAGAGAAGTATAAGCATATTTTTACATAAATATCCTTATATCTCTAATCTAGAATGTAGTTGTCAAATGGAGAGCCCAACTCTAAAGACAGACAACACCACTGACTTCCTAGCTAAAAATCATGCAGAATCGCCTATTTGAACACCCAATTTGGATAATCAGGCTTTCTGCACCCTCTCGGAACCTCCTAATTGCTGAGGAACAGTTCCGACCACCTACCAGGAGCAGGTGCCACTACTCTACTTTGCAAATCCGTGCTACTCTCTGCTCTCCCCCCTCTCGTTGTGTGAATAGCCCAATTTGTATGTTGGTGTGGCAGGATCCCTTATAAATCTGGGCAGTTTAAACAAAATGACAAGTTTAGGAGGTGGTTTCAACAACTGAGATTCTCCACAAACAGCACGCGGTGTTTTTCATTCTTAACATGGAAAATCCATCGGAAAACAGTTCCTACAGACTTAACCGCACATTAATCCTTTGACCCTGTGGTTTATTTAACACAAAAAATCAACGTATTTCCAACAGAGGTTCTCAGGCCTGAATAAGACATAGCAACAAACCTTACAAACATGGCATGAAACGTCTTTAATTGTGCGTTGAACTTGGCGACTAATATTATTGGCGGTCCCCCATCGGTGTTTCTAATCGATGGTTAAACCCAAAGGCATACATCAAGTGTCCTACAATACAACAGACCCATCAAGGTGATTAAGCACAGTATATAACATATCATATACGAAAAGCCATCGCAAATCACAATCGGCGCTTTCCATTAGCGGATACCAAAACCCATACAACTATGGACCCGCCAGGATTATCAAACATATTCCATAAAATATCGAGTCAGGCGCTCCATCATAAATCATAATCGGCACTTTCCCTCGGCGGATATCAAAGTCCACACAACTGCGATATTAGCAGGTCCACCGGGCTATGAAATATAGTGTATAAGATATCGCATCCGGAACCCTATCACAATTGCAACTGGGATTATTGTCAGGGCTGCTTCACAAACATGAGCCCCTTATGTGATTGTGATATGCGTTATATTGCATCGAAACTAGGCTCTGTCGGGGGCCGATTCATAACTCTTGTCCACCTCCGATATGTGATATCGCAATCGCAAATCGGTAATGTTGTGGGGCGATTCCTTAATACACAATCTATGTTTTCTTGTGATATGTAATATGTGGAACCCAATGGCAGCTAGACACTTGGTGCTTCCCCATTCGCTGAAACTTTTGCCACGTCATCTCCTCCTGCCACCTGGACAAGTCAAACTTGAACTTTGAATTGCTCTAACTTCTTCATATGAACTCAGATTCGAGTGTCGTTCGCATCATTGGAATCAGGATGACGAGCACTTCGATCCGATGCTAAGTTTATCCAGATTCTGCCACTTTGAATTTTGAGCCTTTTTACCATGCCATTGGTACCTTTTGAAGATCCGCCTAGATCATTACATAACACATTCATTGTAGGAGGTTTGATTTTTTTGAGCTCCTTCTTTAGATCATAATTATTAGACTTCCTTATTTGATGTCTGGTTGGCGATAGACTTCTGCCACTATCAGAATCAGAGGATGTGTATGCTCTCCTCATTGATTTCCATTGGAAATGATACTGGTGCTAAATTGCAATCCTAGGTTATCGCAAATGTTAGGATCCCCACTTCTAGCATATGCTTTATGTTGTAAGCCCAACTTACATGAAAATACAAAAATAGGTTACATCATAGCAACAACAAGAACATATGTAAATACACGAATAAGAAAGGATTTTCGAGAAGGAATTCCAACCATCTTATTATTCCAACTTCATGGATATTTATATAGTATGTGGTTAGAGTTGTTGTACCCACTCCAACGAATCACTCATATATTTACCTTTTACCATTTATTAAAAATGTCTACTAATATAAGTATGATGACTATACATGGCCTAAGAGACCCCTATAACACCTTCCCCACCCTCAATGCCTTGCTCATCTCGAGCAAGGGTGAAACAATGTCTTGGACCTCTACTTGTTGTATAAGTATCCTTATTGTACATCAACCATTGTTACACCCTTGCTCGAGATGAGAAAAGCATTGACGGTGGGGGAGGTGTTGGAGGGGCCTCTTAGGCCATGTATAGTCATCATACTTATATGAGTAAATATATGTAATATATGGTAAAAGGTAAATATGTGAGTGATTGGTTAGAGTAGATACAACCACTCTGATCACATCTACTATGTATAAATATGCATGAAGTTGGAATAAAAACATGGTTGGAATTCCCAAAACCCTTTTCTTCTTTGTGTATTTACATGTGTTCTCATTGTTGCTATGATGTAACCTGTTCTTATGTGTGCATGTAAGCTATGCTTACAACACTATGTATTCCTTAGTTTGCTTGGATTTCAAATGATATTCTATTTTATAATGAAAATGAGTTAAACTTTGCAAAATATATGTTTTAATGAGTTTTTTATATTTACGATCTCTAATAAACCTTTCATTGTCAATTTTGTAGCTAAGTACCTCCATATTTATACTTTTCATTGTCTCAACCAACATTTGGTCCTTTGCCTCGTCCTATCCATGACCATTTGAGTCTGTTTCAGTATTTCCAAAACTCATTCCTTTGACTTCTCCCTCTTCATGACTATAGGACCCTTGAGCATGTGTCATATCTCTAGTATTCATTTGGATTCTTCTATGCTTTTATATGATCTTCTTAATCTACCTATACCTAAATTATTCATATCCTCAATTATGTAATGCACATAAAAGAATTCAAATGTTAAAAAGCATATTTAAGTAGAACTTTGTGTGTGTCTATATAACACTGGAAACATTATGTATTTTATAGGCCACCATAAGTTTTTTTTTTGGGAGAAATTATAGTACTTAATTTAAAATTTTGGTTGGAAAATCATTTTTTTCTCTTTATTAGCTTTTCATGACTTTTCATTTTCTCATATCCAAGTTTTGGGCAAAAGATTATGATCATTTGAGTTTTGTGAGTCTAACCCATATTTCCCTAATTCAACTACGGAATTCCTGGATGATTCCTTAAAAATTGTAATGCTCATGTTTCAAATTAGATTTTGTTGGTTGGTTATACCATCCGTGAGATTTCCATAGACTACTTTCGTGTCCTAATATGAGATTTGAGTCGGGAGTTATTCCTCCTAAAAGTAGGCTAGTGCCTAGTTTACCCCCCCTTCACTATTTAGGTGTAACTTTCTCATACTTACTCTGTTTTGGAGCTACAATATCTTATAGGAAAGCATTCTATGGTATCTTTCATTTGAGATTAATTGGTATGTGTGGCACAAACACATAGAATCCCTAAAATTTGGGACATACAACATCATTTAGGGCCTCAAAAAATGCCCTAAATGATATAGTATTTGACGTACTAATATAGCTACCTAGCCATTAGAATGTTCTCTTTTGAACCTATGCACCCAAAGCTATACCTGTAGGTGAGTTTTAATTAACAAGTGATATGGTCGAGGCCATTGACTAACCGAGCCAATTGACTAATGTATTATGTTGATTGACTGTAAAACCTTGTCAACTAAATAGTTGATTTGGTTAAACTATGGGTTGTGTCCATTGATGTATATGTTGGTTGGCTACAAAGATGAGTTAATCATATGGTAAATTTAGTTGACTATTGGCTTGAGGTTACTAAAGTGATAGACCAATTTTTTATTGGGTCAATCAAAGTGATATGCTAATCAACCATTGGTCAAGTCGACCAAAACACACACTAGTTAGATATTGGTTGGGTCGACCATAATAATATGCCAGTTAATCATCTATCAAATGAATTGAAATGATACATCAATTAGTTGTAGGTTGGATTAACCAAAATAATACGTTACTTGATAGTCAATTTAGGTCAACTAAGAAAAATAATATGTTGGTTAAGTTGGCCAAAATGATTCGTTAGTTGACCATTAATTGGGTTGATCGAAATAATATGCTAGTCCACTGTCAATCGAATCGACTAAAATAATATGCCAATCGATTGTAAAAATAAATCAAATAAATAGTTGACACGATTTACTGCTAGGTTGGATCAACCAATGAAATGCGATGGTCATCTACACAATTGAGTTAGTCGACTAAAAAAGTACATTGACTAAATAATGAACTTGATCAATCATTTAGTCGAATTGACTAGTAGAATACGCTACTTGAATATATAGATGATTTGATTAGGTAGTCAAATTAGTCAACCATTTTAATACACAAATTGAATAAGTAGTTGATTTATTTGACTAGGTGGTTGATTCAATCAACCATATTTTTCTAGTTCTTCAAGTTTGACTCTTAAATTTCTACTCTCTAGCTTAATGTAGGTCTAGTGTTTGAACTTGTTGACGGTGCTAGATACTGCCAACATATAGGGGGTCTCCCCAATGTGAAGTCCCCATTATACCTCACATTGTTTGGAGTAGGAGCCCCTTCCGGTGTATCGTCTCGACCACCATAACTTTAAGGTTTACCTTGGTTTCAACAAATAACGTAAGAGATCATACACATAACCTTTAAATAAACAAGTAAGTTGACATTGTGGAATACCAATTGCAATGTGTAAAAGGAGGCCTTCATGAGAGGGGAGACAAGAGTGAGTATCTGGAAGTAAGTAATAGTACTAAACTAAAAGAGAAACATGAAAGCAAAGTAAGATTCTTTAGTTATCTGGCGAAATAGTTCACATAGACACAACGATCCTTAAAGAAAATACAACACACCTTAAACAAAATAAGCACCAAAGCTAATGAAGTAGTTCAATTTCTTTAGTACATATGAACACAACACATACCGCAAACATCTAAGGAATAGTCCTACAATATTCACAATACATGCATGAAATTGTGCTAGCTCATTGAGCTTCAATTATTAGGTGAAGGATCCAAATATATGGTTACAATGGTGAGGCACTAGTTCCATTACTAGAACATTAGGTCACTCCTTGCTTCTCCAAAAGAATAGTTTTATATCATATGTCAAGTAGAGAAGCCAAGACTAGCTCTCCAAAGCCTAAGCCTCCAAAATCCCCCTTTGCTTGAGTTACGAGGTTGCTTTTATAATAAGAGGAATGACCTTTCATATCCCCATGAATCTTCAGTTACCCTCATGACTCTTGTACATCTATTATGACCTTTGGACTTTTAAACAACTCTTGAAATTCTAATGACTTTTGGACTCTTCTATGTGAATTTTGTCCATATATGACTATGCGACTTTTCATATTCCACATATTACTCTTGGAATCCCACTCATTACATTTTGTCCTACTTGATAATACATCATTACATCCCCCATGGTGATGTGGCATGACACATGGACACAATGATGACACTTGTACAAGTTAAAACTTGACAATGATGACATAGAGCTCGTGATGAGGTGATAATGCCAAGCCACTCTCTTTGCTACTTTTCTTAATGAAAAATTTGATCAACACTTCATCTTCATGAAAGATCCACGTTTTTTCTTATCTTCACCCTCCAAAGGGTCTTGGATCATTATTGGAATATGTTGAGTTATCATGTAATGTCTTCTTTATGTCATAGTTCAGGATCTGCTTCAGGTCTTCATGGCAGTTTTCCTTTGTGATTCTTTTTTGCAAGTGCTTATTTGTGTCTTTTCCTTTCTATCTTCCTTAAGAATCTCCTTGTTATTCTAAGAAAGTATTATTTCCAATGAAGATCATTTATGACAAGTCAAAATCAATATTGAAATCACCTATTATATTTCTACCTAGCTCATGGAATGTATTGCTTATGATAAGCCTGTGGAAGGATTGAAAGAACGAGACTTGATAAGAAAGGTACAATTGAACTCAATAGTGGCCTAGCAAGGCACCACTCTTCATTGTTACTACACTATGCATTGCAAATAGGGTCTCTCCTTAGTCCAACGTAGTGGGGCAGCTCAAGGGACAAGGTGATGGGCTTGTTGCTTAAAGTTGCGCCATGTGCTAGGAAGGAAAGGGAGGAAGAATATGCTAGCATAGTTTGATTGGTCAAGGGCTGAGGGGAGGCCTCCTTGAGATTTGATACTATGCCATGCACTAGGAGAGGGAGGCTTGAAAAGTGTTCAATGTAGAGGGGAAGAATAAGGAACAAGGGTGAAGACTTGTTGCTTGAGACTACGCTATGTGTTGAAGGAAAGAGGAGGCCTTAATGGAAGCACATTTTTTTCTCAAAAAGGGTTCATGATCACTTGATAATATTCCATGTAGTAAGGGAGGCTTGACAAGCATGGCTTGAGAGGAGAGAAGGACAATAATGATCAAGGGAAGCAAGACTAAGCCTTATTACCATGTCATGTGTTGGGCTTAAGGGTAGGCCTTTGTGACAACACAATTTTCTTCAACAAGGTCTAACTATTCATTTGGAATGCAATTTTCTTCTATGCTAGTGCATTTTGGCCCAACAGTGGTTGAATGCTCACCTGGAATGTGCTTTTCAATTAGGGAAGCCTTAAGGAGTAAGTCACTTTGCCTCGAAGGGTTTTCACTACATTATGACGATAGGAGGACCTTTTCATTGCATAGTTTTCTTTTGAAAGGGGATGGAAAGGGTACTTGTTGTTAGCTAGGAGTGCTTCATGTTCCATGCAAGGCAAATGTGATCAAAGCTGAGTGCAATGAGTCAATATGAAAAACAAGGGTTAGGTGATTGTCCTTGGAAGGGTCTTAATGTGCATTGATTTGAGATGACCTTGAGAAGAACTTAATGCATAAGAATTGGTGATAAACGTTGCATCATTTAGGATTATGAATAAGCTAATATTGTTACCTAGTAAGAGAGCTAATTCCTTCATAGCTTTCACTGAGAAGGAGCACCAAGAAGAGCTCCAAAATGGCCAAGTATGGAACCAATAGAGTAAGACAGGGAAATGCATCTGAACATGACTCAAACATGGGTCACACACATGAATGTTGTCAATATAAGCCAAGAGAATACATAGGACTCATGAAAAACAATCTCACCTTGAAATGACAACAAAGCGACACTTATTTCTAAGTGTGACAATTGAAGCGACACAATGCGACATTTAGAACACAAGTTGCAACAAAAGTGATGATTGTGACCAAAAGGTGCGTTAAGCTATAGGAATGTGTCTAGCACATGTTCTAATGATATGTAGGGACATGCAATGCAAATGGGTGTGCTAGAACTAACTCTAGTGATGTTCGAAGGTGCGACACATACAAGAGTGAAAACAACAAAAGTGACACCTGCGACAGGAATAAAACGACACTTGCAAATGTGAACAACATTGAAAGTGACACATTCCATGGCAAAGATAACATGAAAATGACTCTTGTTACAGTGAAATAAAGCAAAATCAATAGTCGTGAACATGAAAGCGACACTTGTGAAAGCAAAGGTGCACCAAAAGTGACAATTGGGAAAACTCATTGTTATTCCTTGAATTCCCATTGACGAAACATATGGATTGACTGGTACATTCAAAACTTGTCGATTGCCTACACAAATTAAATATCCATCAATGGTATGAAAATAATTTTTATATGTTCATTGCCCATCGATGGAATAATGGACTTGTTGTCTGATGACTATCTAATGATTGAATACATGGATTTTCTATATAATAATTATGCCCATTAGTCTCTAATTATAGTGGAAAACATTTTAACCAACCCTTAATATTTTTTAGGTGCATTATTATACTGAATTCCTCTATTATGGTACCCTTGTACCATAGTCTAGGTTTGCCATGAATATCTCATGCATACTACCATGCTATGTATCAATTGACAGGTTTATAACAACAATATAAATATGTGAAACATGTAGAATACAAAAGAAATAACACATCATTAGAAGAATTTAAACGCACAATAAGCATACTTATATAATGTAACTCACCAATTAGTTATAAACCTTAGACATTCCACTTAGACGTAGACCTCACAACCATAAATATCTTAGTAACAAATCACCCCAAGCTAGGGCTATGACTCCACCAAGAAAAAAGCTCACTTAGATCCAACTATGGTCATGTAGACAATGCCAAACATAAACAAAGCTAGGTACCAATTCTAGTAGCTTCGCTAATAGTACATAACAAGACTAAGCCAATCTAAGTGGATTCATATCAGAGGTACATAACAACTAATAATAATAGTAATAATAGTTCAAAATAACAGAGTAGGCCAGAGAGAAAGTGAATGATTAAAAGCCAAAATGTAGCAAGAAACTCTTCCAAAAGTAGACACTCAAATCCAATCAAACCAGTCAACCAGGACCAGATCTGAGATAGATCTAGACACTAAACAAAAGGCCAAGAATAAATCAGATCTAAGGAAAAAAGTTTCAGTAGGAGATTCTAAGGTTTTTATGGTTACATTCTCAATCACACAGATGAGCCTTTCTCAGTGCGGTTATAACCATACACTTAACAAAGGAAAATTTCAACTGAAAGCTCAGTATTGTATTGCGACACACATTATGCATGCAATTGGAAAGAAACTCAATTTTTTCTAAAATACATGTGACCAAGACGAAATAAAAAGAGAAATCTAGAAAAATAAACCCCAAAAGTAGCCATAAATTCTTATACAAACTTGGGAGAGAACGAAGAACCAGAATAGGAGAAAAAAAAAAAAAAAAAAGATTCCAAAGTGAAGCAGGCAAAAAAGATGAATGCTCTGATTGAAATCACTAATTATGTTTTGGTAAATCATACACACAAGGAGCCCTTTCTCTGCAATCTTGTGCCCTATTAGGATCACCATATAATAAAAAGATATGGCTAACCCAAGATAACATAAATCCCCAAGTCAAATGATCATGCAAGTAGTCTCCATGCAATTCCTAATGCTATAGGGTTTGAGCGAGAACCTTACCTCCTCGCAAGTTGGTGAAAGGATTTGGGCCTAATGCAAAATTCCCTTGCTCTAATAAGGAGAAATCTTCCTTCCGTTATGGATCCCAAGCCTACACACATACATAAACAAACAAAGACGACAAGTAGTCTTTCAAAGAAGACCATTGGCTCCAAACATCAAGAAATACATGAATATAAATCACTGCAAACACTCATATAAAGGAAGGGAACATAAATCTTCATTAACCATATAATCAAGAATACATCAATACCTTTAGCTTTAGTGTTCCTCTCCCAACTCCGAGAGATTCTCCCCAATATAGTGAACAGGGACTCAAATTAGCATGAAACTCTCAAAACTAAATCGCACTAGTAGCATATGACTCTCTAGCTCATGCTCTCTCTCACAGATTCTAACTCCATAATTCTCCCTAGCCTAACCCTATATGATATCTCAGTATAAAAAGGAAGAATAAGACTCCAAGGAGGATGAATGTAGACACCTAGGACTAAGATAAGTCTCTATAACAAGTCCCCCAATCACTTGGAAAAAACTATGAAATTTTAGTCATAACCGCGTGAAATAGGTGTCCTTCGTGTAGTTGGAAGGTTCCAACCACACTCATAATCTGATCCACGTGCGACTAGGGAGAAATGATGGGGAAAAGAGAAATCAAGGGTAGGGAAAAAGGTTAACAACATAGTGACTCAAGAGGGCTAACCCTAGGGAGAAAAATGTGTTGATAACAACAAAATATTGGTACTATGAGTTTCTAGTGGTACTCTTTGGGATTAGTAATGCCCCTTCCATATTCATGTTTTTAATCAACAATGTGCCTCTTCCTTATTTGGACAAGTTTGTCATTGTGTTTGTTGATGTCACATATTGATGTAATAAAAACAAAGGAAAAGCCTGAAAATCATTTGTCTACAATGCTACAATTTCTTAGGGAGCATAGGATCTATATAAAGCTCAACAAAAATGGTTTTTTCAAGCCACAAATACATTATTTGGGACATATTGTTTCCAAGGAAGGGATATTCGTTGATCCTGAAAAGATCAAGGCTATAATGGAGTGGCTAATGCTAAATAATGTGAATGAGGTCAGATCATTCATGGGATTAGTAGGTTATTACAAGAGATTTATCGAAAAATTCTCCAAGATAGTCCATTCTATCACATCCTTGTAAAGAAAAGGAAATAATTTTGAGTGGAAAACTCTATGTGCAACAAGTTTTGAGCAATTGAAACAATTGCTCACAATCACACTAATGTTGAGAATCATATATCTCGAGTGTGCTATGAGTCGAGGAAGTTAAACGCACATGAGATAAACTATGTGACTAATGATCTGGAGTTGGATGCCATCATTCATGCTCTAAAAATGTGGAGGCATTACCTCCTTGGTAGAAAATTTACCCTTATGATAGGCCATAGTGGGCTCAAATATTTGTTTGAGAAACCCAAGCTTAATGCAAGATAAGCTAGATGGATGACCATACTCAATGAGTTTGAATTTGAAATCAAGTGCATTAAGGGCAAGGAAAACCAAGTTTCCAATGCTTTAAGTAGGATGATTCAAATAAATCACTTGAAAACTATAAGCTCATACAAAGTGGACCTGGTAGAAAAGGTCAAAAATGTAACACAACATGATCAAAAGTATCAACAAATGAAAGAAAAGTTGCTACAAGATGGAGTAGATGAAGAATATCATGTCACTAATGATGGCTTGATTATGGTTATAAACAAAATTTATGTGCTAAACAATGATGAATTCAAGGGACTCATAATGAAATAGTTTCATGTTAGGCCTTACTCAAGCCATCCATGTTACCACAAGACCCTCACGACCATTAAAAAGTATTATTATTAGCCAAATTTAAAGAAAGAAATGGCTAAATTTGTGGCTAAATACATAGAATATCGACAAGTGAAGGATGAATGCAAGCATCCAACATGATTATTGCAGCCTATCCCCATTCTAGAATGGAATTGGGAGGTAATTTCTACAGATTTCATTATAGGTTTTCCTAGAACCTATAGGAAACACGACACAATCATGGTGGTAATTGACAAATTGAGAAAATTGGCTCATTTTGCAGTAGTAAAATCCACTAATTCTATTGGTGAGGTGGAACTAATCTTCAAAAAGGAGATTGTGAGACTGCATGGTATCTCGAAGAAAATTATCTTAGAGCAAGATGCTAAGCTCATTTCAAGGTTATGGAAGGAACTGTTTGTAGGTTTGGGTACCGAGTTAGCATTTAGTATAACATATCATCCACAAATAGATGGAAAAATAGAGATTAAAAACATGATCCTTGAATACATGTTGAGGATGTATGTAATGCATGAGCCCAAGAAGTGGGAGGAGTACTTAACACTTGTAGAGTTTGCACACGATAATGGATACCGAGAATCCATCAAGATGAGTCCATTTGAGTCATTGTATGGGAGGAGTTGTAATACTCCTATCAACTGGAGTGATCCAGTGAATATGGTCCTTGTTGGGCCTAATATGCTCAAGAAAATGGAGTAGCAAATTCAAATCATCAAGCAGAATCTAAAAATGGTACAGGATAAGCGGAAAAGCTATGCATATCAACAAAGAGTGCATAAAGAGTTCTAAGTTGGGGAACATGTTTATTTGAGAATAAAACCTAAGAAGAGATCCTTAAGAATTGAGTCATGTGCTAAGTTGACACCACAATATTGTGGGCCTTTTGAGATCCTTGAAAGGATTAGACGAACGACCTACAAGTTGGCTTTACCTCCAATAGTTAAAGTTCATGATACTTTCCATGTTTCATTGCTTAAAATATATGTGTAGGATTCTAATCATGTGATTGATTGGTCTTTGCTATAAGTGGAACTAGAGGGAGAGTTCCAACTAGATACATTGTGCATGCTCCTGAATCGAGCCATAAAGCAAGTCAAAGTGAAGTGGAGACACTTTGGACCAGAGGAAGTTACTTGGGAAATGTACGACTCCATGAGAGAAACATATACCATTTTGTTTGCTGGATAAAACAAATGTGTGTATAATTGTAAATATTATATAGAGTTGTCTGTATAAAGCTCCATAAAATAATAATAAATATATTAATATATATATATATATATATATATATATAATATATATATATATATATATATATATTATATATATAATATATTATATATATATATATATATATATATATATATATATATATATATTTTTTTTTTTTCTTTGTTTTTGTTTTTGTTTTTTGCTTTGTTTTTTGTTTATTTTTATTTCCCTATGTTGTAGAAGAACATCGAGGATGATGTTCCCTCTAGGGGGAGGGGTTTGTGACAACCCCAACCCAGGTCTCCTCATAAGAAAGGGAATGTAATGTTTTACAACTGTATGTATATTAAAATGGGTTGAGTGTAAGGGACACTAATTCCAAAGGTAAGGGGATGGCTTGCTTGGGATATGAAAGGTTTTCTCATGTAGGAAATTTGAATATTTTTAGGAAATCCATTAAAGGCTGGTTGGTTTATGTTCTTAATGGAATGGTTCTTGAATTTAATTGGGATGCAAAGATAAGTACACATGCCATGTGCTTTTGAACTACAACAAGGAAGAAAGGAATAGAAAAATTTATGAGATTGGACACCTTTGCAAGGAAGAAAGGATGAGGAAGGAATCCTTGTGCAACAAGGAAAAATAATAGAGAGAAAAGAGAAGGGTTTGAATACATCGGGATAAGCATTCCATAACTTGAATCATGAAAAATGAGTCATTTATTTTATCATTCCTCATTTTCTCATGTAGGCAGAGTAATTCTTCGAGCAACATTTTTTTGGGAGCATAGTAGAGGAGGAAGAAGAGCAGAGCAAGGAACTACTGAAGAGAAGATAATAAAAGCAAAGGAGGTTGGTTCTCTAGCTCCCTCGAGGTTGTGGGATTATCTACTATTCAATGGAGCGCTGTAATAACTTAGGATTCCCTAGAGGCTGTCAGTTGAGATATAATCTTTGGAGCCTTGGAACAACTTGGGTTCCCTGTAGTACATGTGTTGAGATAGAAATATCTGGAGCCTTGTAACAACTTGAGATTCCCTGGAGGATGTGGGTTTGGATAAAATATTTGGAGCCCTGTAATAGCTTGGGTTCCATAAATGTTATGGGTTGACATAGTAGTCTATGGAGCCTTGGAAAGTCTGGGAAGATGATTTGAAAATGGAATGTACTTCTTTAAGGGTGAAAGGTATCCATTTTCATTTATGTAAATGAGTGCACAAATACTCCAAGTTTAAATATGCAAATATGTGCACTTCTTATTTCTAATACAGAGATTGACTGTAGGGGAATTTAGTGGATATGTCACCTCTAAAGAGAGGACGAGATCCAGAAGCTACTTGGCCCTCTACAGACTCTGCCTAAAGAAATAAAAAGTAAACTCTCAGATTCAATTAAAAACAAGACCTTGCTCGAACTTGACATTATGCAGAATCTTGGCTTGAAGAGGTGTATGTCTTTTCTTCTGTTTATGTGTTTTAACTTGATTTGTTTCAGCTTTTATTAAACATATATATCATACATATAAGGCATCAAATAAAAATCACACATAACAACAAATTTAATAAGGAGTTCACCCCAATCTCGTGGGCTATGTCTCCTATGAGCTCTAGTCAACTAGACTTGGCTCTTTGGGATTTTGGCTTGAATTATTTTACAAGTTCCACACTCAACTCCAAAAGGTTACTGACTGAACCTATGGGTTTAGAAAAACCATATACATCCCTGTCATGGTTGTCCACTTTGTGCAGACAGATCTAGGCTCCCTTGGACTGGCTTCCTTTAGTAGGTGCACTAAGCTTCCCTGAGATTCTTAATGGCACAAACTCCTTTAGAATGCTTCAAATGTCTCTGAAACCTCTGCTACTGTCTCCAACACATATTTGACATAAACAAATGACTGTTCATTTGCTCAAAATGAGCACTGCATCCCCAATCTAGGCCTTCTCCCATGGATGGCTCTGGGCTGCCTGAAACTTCTCTTCAACATATCGACCTTTAGAACTCTCCAAATGCTTCTGAAAACACCTTCATTGGATTTAGAAGGTTCCTTATAGCAAAAATAGGCTTTTGTTTCACCTCAAACGGATGAACCTAGCCCAACATATCTCAATCACTGAAATGGCCCTAGTGGCCCTAAAAGCTTCCTTGAAGGTAAACAGTGAGAAGAATGGCTCAACAAGAAAAAAGAGTTGTATAAATGGATTCATAACATTGAAATCCTTCAGAAATGACTTTCGTTCCACATTTAATGGCTACACATATACCAATGCAGCTCCCAAACTGATATGGCCCTAGTGGTTCCTGGAACTTCCATGAAGCAAAAACACCTACAAACGACCTCATATGGCTGTGAAACTTATGCCAATGGCTTCCGAAGGTCGAAGAGACTCAAAACAAAATAAAAAATTCATCCAAAAAGGACTTTCCTAGCCAAAGTTATGGCTATTTACTCCCAACTTCCAATTTGTCCTAGAAAGACTCTAGTGAACTTTAATTAGAGTCCAGATAACCCCGACAGTTTGGCAATCCCGCCATTTTTGGAGCGCTCCGCCAAAAAATCCGCCACCAAACTACCCGTGACCACTAGTTAATCTTTGGGCTTTAATGTGCATGTGACTGAGTTAATGTAACTGGCAGTTCCCCTTGGATTCCGTGCCATAACATGTGGATTGACGGGCAGTGTAATCATTTGTTAACTCGAGACTTGCAGAATGTGACCACGTTTAACATATAAAGCGGTGACCGTTACATAGTTGCGCAATTTAGGTAATAGGCCCGCGGTTCTGGGCGCTGTGGTCGTATGCATGTGGGTTGGCCCTGAGGGGCTGGCCCCCTTGTGCTCCACCCTTAACGAAATTTAAACTTTAACAAAAGTTTGTTCCACAACTTGAATAAATTTGGTGCTCATGGTTCAATGGTAATGCGTGGTTGTGTTGTAAGAGAGGTCGCGTGTTCAAGCCTCTTCAATGCCATCTTTTTAACGTATGACAAAAGGCTGGAACAAAGCCCACCCTCCAGCTCATCCATGGGGTAAAATACTGAAAGTATAAAGGGATCAATTAAAGGAATATTTCAAAAAATATTTTATTTTATTTTATTTTGAAAAAATTCAAAATTTCGATGTTATTGGACCATTATCCTTTTTGGCATAACTTCCTCATACGGAAACCGTTTTCTGAACCATTCACGGTGCTAGAATCAGGAGGACAGGTTCAAACAAGTTCTGAGCACTTTCATTTTTGACCAATTTACGACACTTGGTCTTGAGCTTCTGTTCAGAAGAGAACAATCTTTGAGTTAATATTTGTAGACTTATTCATGTCCTAATTTTAGTAGCGGATTCTAGAATTCTTTGGGAAGAAGGTGAATACATGGTACCATTATTGAGGGTGGAGGTGGTGAACCTTTGGATTCCTTGTGTTGAAGAAAGTTGCAACATATTGTTGGTGGGATTGAGGAAGGAGATCCTCTAGAGTCCCTGTTTCAACTGGAAATTGGTGTTTCAGTCCTTTGAGCAAGCCCCTCAGTCTTTGGAATCCAACTCGAGGGTGACAACTGTATGTCAACTTGGATGAAACTTTCTATGGTTGGGTGGAGAGTGCTTGTCCTAGACTCATTTTCCCAAACACATTACAAGACAAGTATTTTTTTTCTGTATTTGTAATGTCATTAAACATGTGTTGCATTCGTGGAATGAAATGGTGTGTATAAGTGTGATGAATATGTATTTCATTTTGGGCTCAAATGTTGCTCATGAATGTGTTGAACAAAGTATAATGGTTCTCTGGGTTAAATTATTATGTCCTTGATATATGTGACTATGCCAATGATGCAACATAACTGATTAACATGCTATTATTATGCCAAGAAAATGTTAAAAGCATTGGAAATAGTCCCTATAGGTATGAACCAGACTATGACATAATAAATAATAAAAATGTGAACAAAGTAAAGGAATCATAATGGTTCATAAGAATCGGGTCTAACCATTACAATATTTAACATTTATTACAGAATAAAATCTATAATCAAGGTAGCTGTTTGACAGGCTCTGCATACACAAATATTTATCTGTATTTACAACTTATAATAGTTTCTAGTTCGCGAATCAGTTATGAGGCATGCGCTGATGTCGAGGATGATTTCCTCTTTTAACAATCTCAATCTGTTGTCCTTTCCTGATGGCTTCCCCAACCTTGCATTTTGAGAAACATGTATCCCTGCTTCATCAGTGTTGATGGTGAACCACCTCATGCTGGACACCATTGTCTATGCCATGCCTTAGGGCAAAATTTCTTAGAGATCTTCGACAAGCACCACAGTGTAGTTGGTGGAGGAGCTACAAGCTAGAGGGCATCCAGGAACCCTTAGAAGCATCTTAGCCATGCGTTATCAACTACCCACAATCTCACCCTAGGGGTGCTGATGAAAAGGAATTTACATTCTTTCTAGTAGCCAAATGTCTTGGAAAACCTTGAATGGAACCATAGGGCTGCTTGTAGGCTTGCTTTGGAACATGGAACCCCTGGTGTGTGGTAGGAGAGATGAAATCCCTTTAAAAGTCCACAACAATTATTTAGCGAAGGAAGGCTAATAGATCCCCAATGTTGGCATGCGTGGGATTCCCTGACCCAAAATGGGGAATAACCAAGGGCCAGGGAATTGTTGGAGTGGCTTTATCACAAGCTCAGGAGGATAGAACCATTTGGTGCTTAACATGTTGTGGTGGTCATGGCCAAATGCTGGCTTATGACCATATGTATATAAAACCACCACAACCAAATTGAAAAAGAAACCATGCTTGAATGAGGAGGTCCTGCATAGATCAAGGCTAATGTGAAGAAGAGTCAAGACTTAGACTTATAAAATAAATCTGTTAACCTTATCCTTTTAATAGGCATAACTTTAGTTGTAGCAACCTAGTATTGGCGCTCCCCTCATTTTTCTCTACCATGATTGGTCAAAGGTAGTTGACATGGCCTAAATATTTTAGCCTGGGAGTTCAAATTGTATCGCAAATAGGATCAATAGGGATGACATCAGTCGATATGCGTTGGTAGCCATGAAGGTCTAACGATTCTGCTATTCACTGGGAGTGGTGCCCACCAGAGAAATCATCCCTATGGCCATGTCCCAAAAGTTTATTCTTTCATTGAAATGAGGTAGGCATGGATGAAAGGGCACTGAGCCAGCTAGGCCAACAACCGGACATGGAGGGGAGCCTTCCCATTGGCTGGAACAAAGCCCACCCTCCAGCTCATCCATGGGGTAAAATACTGAAAGTATAAAGGGATCAATTACAATAGAGCATGGGATGATGTACATCTAGGCCACGGTGGAGGACATGTGGCCCAATAACTATGCCGTTGGTCGGGGATGGACTTATGAGACAAGGCGGCCTTATGGATTCACAATTAGACATTTACAAAAGCACGGGCGACAAGGACCAGGGTGGGAAGCACAAGACTATGTGGCAGAGCCACTACGTATCCCAATCGAGGGCAAGGGTGCGACCCACTAAACTCTGTGTCCCGGATGATGGTTCTCGAAAGCATTGGGTAGTGGCATAATGGAGCAGTAGGGCTGAAGGGGTGCTTGGCCAGCTAGGCCGACAAATCAGAAGCGCAAGAGCATCCCATTGGTTGGGAATGGAGATGTAGAAACAGTCTCCACGTGCCCTGATGACCTTGTCTTGGAAGTAAAAAAGGAGTGCATAGAGAAGGCGTCGGGGTAGCAAGGGCAGGATGACATAGTGTTGTAGCCAGTCTGGGCCAATAAGAAGTTAAGGAGTGTTCAGAGGTGAGACCCACTGATCCACGTACACCCGGAGGTCTGAGGCCTCACCCCAGAGGCACAAAGCGTGACAGGGATGTGAGCACCAGGAGGAAGCGTGTGGGATGATGTAAATCAAGTAGTGCTAGTAGAGCTTGCACCCTGATTAGTGGGGAGGTGGCGCCACCTGATAGATCATCCCAATTGAATGACCCCAGAGGTATAAAACGTGCAGGTGGAAGAGCCGCCGGAATGGAAGCAATGGGAAGACGTGTCCCGAAGCTCTAATCCCAGGAAGTGCAAAGAAACTTGGTTAATGAACGCGCCGGGAGAGAAGTTTCAGGGTGACGAGATGCCGTAACCATGTGGGCCAATCAGATGCAGTAATCTGTGGCATCAGTGGCCCACAACCACCACATGTCCCATAAGTTTTATCCTGGAGGTGTGCGAGAGAGCACTTAAGGAAGCGTGAGGATGACAAGGCAAATATGCATTGGAGATATGTCGGAAATTGGTCCCCATTTGTGATGTAAATGTGTGTCATAGAGAAGACCATAAGTGGGTTTGGAAATTGGAACATGTTGGTTCCGAGGGGTTCCCTTGCCGATTTTGGGGAAAGTATTGATCCTATCATAGTGAATGTGGGTCGTCGATCTTCCGATCGTTGGTTTTCCACTTACTGCTCATTCCAAAAGGTGACCCCCTCGTAAACAACATGGACTTTACCCTGTAAGAGTTGCATGAGATGGCCCCACCAATTTAGTGTGTGTAGGTTCGCCTAGGATCTGCATGATCTCTATGTGACAACAAAACGAGATGAAGCGGTAGATAGGGTCGGGCGATAGCCAATAATGCGATAATGTGTGTTCTAGTGGATTTAAAAAGGTCATATGGTAGCCATGCGCTGTGGGCGTGTGACAAACCTTATATTATAAATATACTCGTATGTTTATGCATTGAATTATTAAAAAGGGGGCGCTATTTTACCTTTAAACTGTTTATATGCAAATGCTTATGAAGGGGGGGGGAAGTGAGAATTAACATGCATACTTGTTTTTTTATTTTTGGTTTTATATATATGATCTACTTTAGGTTGTCTTTACTCTTATAAGAGGATCTCTTAGTTGGATGTAAAATATTCAAGAAATAGTTGATTTATTCACTATAGAGGAAAAATATATCACTATCTCACATGCTGGCAAGGAGGCAACTTAGTTGAAGGGTCCTCTTGATGAGCTTGGAAGAAGTCAAGATAGTGTAACAATATTATGTGATAGTCAAAGTGCTATCCATTGAACTTCAAATCTAGTGTATCATAGTAATACTAAGCATATTAACATTAAGTACCATTTTGTAAACCTGTCATTGAGAGAAATAGAATAAATCTTAGAAAGCTCCACTCTAAAAAAAACTATACTAAACTAGTAATTTTAGAGAAACTACAATGGTCTCTCGATTTTCTCTATTTTCTTAACTTACTAAAAAAATAATGAATAATATTGCGCAAAATATTAACTATATTGTTGACAAAGTTAAAATGGTTAGAATATGAAAATAATTAATTAAATCAAAATGTAAAAAATAAAAATGTATTTAGATAAGTTTATGGTGGTTCTTTTTAATGGTGTGAGTTAGTATAAAGAATGTAACGATGTCAAAATAGACAGCCGAGAGAATGGAGCTCGCTGTAAGCCTCATCGTAGTTATTCATATTTAATAATAAAGTACTTTACCTTCCGTGATATTTCCTTAATAAATTGTCAAAACATTACAACATAAATTTCGTGTGTTGTGTATTATTTTCATTCTTATCATTATTTCACTCCTAAGTATATTTCTTATTCAAATTTTCAAATACCATTAAAATATAAAACCAATGCAATTAAACAAATTAGTGTTTGTGTTTAGCTCACTAAAATTATTGGTCAAATTTTATTCACATTTTCACACTTTTTTGAACGAAGAGATGACGAGAGAGATTTATATATATTTATATAAAAAACCTAATGGATTGAGTTTACTTACAATTTTTACTTATATAATGTTAAAATTTATTGTATTAATTTCAGTCCTGATGATGTTCGTGAGCTCTGCGCGCAGCCCGATCTAGGGTTCCTCGCGCCCCTCCTTCCCCCAGGCTGTGGCGCCCCTGCGCACAGCCTCCTGGCCCCCTCGCTCCGGTCAGCTCCCTGATCCAATCCAGGGCTCCTGCATCCTTTGGCTGGTGCGCCCCTGCGCACAGCCCCGCCCCTCCTTAGCTGCCAGATGGAGGTCCCTGATAGCTCCGCCCCCTCTGAAGATCCTCCTCCCGAAGTTTCTGCCTTCAGGAAATTGATTCAGACTGGAACAACCCGGGCTCCCTCTGCGACTCAGCAAAAATTCATAAAAAGGCTGGACAAGATCCCCTCCGTTGCCCTGCCAGAGGAAGATATCTGCAAGGCTGCCCTGAACTTGGCAGAAAAAGGCCTCATTGGCCAGTTTACTGGCCTATGGCCGTCTCCCAAATCAGTTGAAGAATGGAACCAAAGAAACTGGCAACCTCTGATCAAAAATGGCGTAAAGAGTTTTTTTGTGGGAAAAGGGTTCTTCGTCTTCGTCTTCGAGAGCTCGGAGGACAGAAGCCTAATCTTCAGAAACGACCCCTATTTCATGGGGCCGCAGGGACTTTACTTAAATCAATGGAACCCTGATTTCGATCCCTCTCAGGACGTCCCCTCAGCGGTGCCGGTGTGGGTCAGACTCCCCCACCTGCCTCTCCATTGCTGGAACCAAAAATCGTTCCAGACCATAGGCAACGCTTTAGGCAAATACATAGACCAGGCTGCAAGAAGAGATCAATATTCCTGCGCCCGTATTTGCGTCGAAGTGGATCTGGAAGAGGGATTGCCAGAAGCAATAAAACTCACGGTTGCAGGTTGGACGCACATCCAGGAGCTCGACTACGAACAGCGCCCTTTTAAATGCAGGCACTGTCATGGCTACGGTCACTTCGCCAAAAACTGCAAAAAGAAAGCTGAGGAGCAGGCTGCCAAACAAAACGAAGACCAATGGACCCTCGTCCAGAGAACAGCGCAAGCAAAGAAAGACTCAGGGAAAAGTACAAACACATCCGCCAGGAACACCGGCAACTCGTCTCAGGAAGAAGTGGAAATCACAAAAGAAGCTGAGGAGATGCAACAAGACCCTCCAATCACAGATCAGGCAAGAGAGAATCGGGAAGAAACCCCGTTGCAAAACAATGAGGGCAAGGGAACCATTCACATTGAAGTCTCTCAAGGCAGCCCCAAAAGCCCGACTTATGCTGACGTCACGAAGAAAAAGATAGTTGAAAGCTCCGAGTCCTCAGAGGAAGAACTCTTTGAGAGATCATCAAAAAGACCCGGAAGAAAATCCCGCAAGGAAAAAAGAGAAGAAGAGGCAGAAAGGCTCAAAACTCAAGGGAGCCAATCCACGATAGAAATGACAATCGGGAGAAGTAGCAGGCCCAGGACTTCTAAGGGCGGCCCCATCCCAAGCACAGGTAAATAATGAAGCTAGTCTCTTGGAATTGCAGAGGATTGGGCAACTCCGCCAAAATAGAAGCTGTCAAAGATCTTTTACAATCGGATCCCTCTGATATCCTCATGCTCCAAGAGACGAAGATAGCAGGTCAAGCCCTACTGGAGATCAGTAAAACAAAATGGAAAAAAAACACAGGCATAGCTGTCAATGCTCGCGGATCCTCGGGAGGTCTGGCAACGCTATGGAGAGAGGAACAATACCAGCTGATCAGCACTCATCAGACCTTGTACTGGATTCACACTGAACTCATTCATATTCCAAGTAAGTTACCTATTTCTCTCATTAATCTTTACGTTCCTGTAAACTACTCAGAAAAGAGAGACTGCTGGAAAACTTTGGCAGAATTTTTGGAACAGGAAACTCCCTCCAACATCATCCTTGCTGGCGATCTTAATATTGTTTTGAATGCAAAAGAAAAAAGAGGAGGCACTGTTTCTAGAGATCCAATGGTTGGCGTTGTGGAAGAGCTCGCACAGCTTTGGGATCTTCAAGACTTCATCCCCATCCATGGACAGTTTACCTGGTCGAACAACAGAACTGGCAAAGAGCATATCTCAGCCAGATTAGACCGTTTTTTAGTGCAATCTACGCTTATGAACAAAAAAATTATTTCAACAAGAATCTTGCCCAAGTTGTCATCTGATCATAAGCCGATCCAACTCTGCCTAGAAGATGAAGAGGAATCTGGTCCCATCCCTTTCCGGTTTTCTCCTCAATGGATCGAAAGAGATGGCTTCTGGAGCACGGTGAAAGACACCTGGAATACCCCAATATCTGGCTCCGCCAGCTTCGTCTGGGAGCAAAAACTGAAGCTCACCAAAATCGCTCTGAAAAAATGGATAAAGAAACCAGTGATCAATCCCTCCTCTCTCAGAGCCGAAGCAGTTCAGGTCTTGCACTCCTTACAAATTGATATGGAGAGCGAAAATATTAATGCAAACCTCCTGGACAAAGAAATCAAAGCGCAGAGGGTAGCTCACCAATCATTCCGAACCGAGGAAGAATATTGGAGGATGAAGTCGAGGAGTCTGTGGCTAAAAGGAGGTGACCGCAACACATCCTTTTTTCACCGACAGTTTAGGGCCAGACTCTCAAGGAATCATATATCAGAAGTAAAGACCTCGACGGGCCAAGTCTACAAGGGCAGTCAGCAAGTTAAAGAAGCCGCAGCCCAGCACTTTCAGAAACTCTACACCCCGGAGGACCAAGGAGATGAAATGGAGGAAGCTGAATTTCTCAATCACATTCCCTCTCTAGTCACTGATGAAGAAAACACAGAATTAAGCAAACCTGTCACCGAGGAAGAAATAATTAAGACTATCTGGTCCATGGAATCTGATAAGGCCCCTGGCCCCGACGGATTTTCCATCCATTTTTATAAAGTCTGCTGGGATATTATAAAAAAGGATCTGCAAAAGATGATAAGGGATTTCATGTCTAAAGCAAAGGTCGGTGGCAGCACGAACTCAACCTACCTAGCCCTGATCCCCAAAGACTCTAATCCGGATACCTTTGCCAGATTCAGGCCAATTTCACTTTGTAACGCCTCCTATAAGATCTTAGCAAAGCTGCTAGCCAACAGAATGAAACCCCTCCTTCCTAGAATCATCTCTACTGCTCAAGGAGGCTTTGTAAAAGGTAGACATATACTGGACAACGTCATTCAAGTCCAGGAGACCACTCACTCCAGTAAGCAGAGGAAAGAGAAAGGCATGATAATAAAGCTTGATATGGCGAACACATTCGACAGAGTAAATAGAGCCTTCCTCAGTAAAGTACTGCTCTCATTCGGCTTCTCCACTAAGTTCGTCAATTTGCTCAAAGCATGTATGAATAACCCCTGGATCGCTCCTCTCATAAACGGCAGGCCGACTACCTTCTTCAAAGCCAAGAGGGGCATCAGGCAGGGATGCCCTCTATCCCCCTACCTCTACATCATCTTGGCCGAGACCTTAAGCAGAAAACTTGAAGCCGAAAGGCTGTCAGGCGCCATTCCAGGCCTTAAATCCTCCAACAAAACAAGCTCCATCAATCATGCTTTGTTTGCAGATGACTCGATCCTTCTGGGGGGCGCCTCAATCAGAATCGCAAAAGCCTTCGACAAAGTCATAAAGAATTACTGTAAAGTTTCTGGGGCTCTGGTAAATGATAGCAAAAGTGAAGTATACAGCTAGAATATAGATCAGCAGGCCCTTTCCGCCATAGCCAACACCCTTGGCTTCAAAGGGCACTCTCATTGGGAGAAAATCAAGTATCTCGGCCTCCCTATAATCTCAGGAATTAATAAAAGATCACTCTGGACAGACATCATCAGCAAAATTAAGTCCAAGATCTCGAAGCTGGGAGGCCACTGGTTGACTAAAGGAGGTAAGGTTATTTTACTCAAATCGCAACTCTCTTCTTTATTAATCTATCAAGCTGCTTTCTTACTTGCCCCCAAAAACATCATGGAGCAAATCTCCACGCTGCTCCGAAACTTCCTCTGGCAAGGCGGCAGGGGCAATGACAAGAAGTTCCATCTAGTCAACTGGGAAACAGTCAAGAAACCCATCGACGATGGAGGTCTGAATATTCGAGATCCTTCCTTGGTCAATCTTGCATTAGGAAGCAAGATTCTATGGAAAATTTTCAAAGAGCCTTCTCATCCTGTAAGTCTCACCCTGCGAGCAAAATATACAAACACCGTAGACTTGAGAAACCTCCACCTGGAAGACACCGCCAACTGCACGCTGCTTTGGAAGCTTTGCCTGAGAAGCAACAAAAAATTCAAGAGACTCATCTATCGAATCCCAGGTAATGGCAAAGGAACCAGGCTCTGGCTGGATAGGATAATGGGGAGTAACGCTCTCATATACAATGAAGAAATCGCAGACTTAAGGGAATGGCTAACAGCAGCAGGGAAAACAAGGCTGAGCGATATTTCAGAGTGGGATCCGAATGGCGACTGGGTTGACTGGGCAATCCCTGCTCCTCCAGAACATCTCCAACAGCAAACAATAATCCTCAGGAATCTCCTCATTGATGCCGCCCCGATACATAGCTCGATGCCAGATCGCTGGGGATGGGGACGCACTGGAGAATACTCAGCTTCCGAGGGATACAGAGCTTACCAGGCAACGGGGAATAGCATCCATAGTCCGACTCTGTGGAAGAGTATTTGGGACTCTGCAGGCCTTCCGAAAATAAACTTCTTTACCTGGACCTTGATACATAACAAGATTCTTACAGGCGATAACTTAACCAAGAGAAACTTCGCTGGCCCCCATTGGTGCGCCCTCTGCAGATGTAACGCTGAAACAACTCATCATCTCTTCATAGAATGTCAGTTTGCAAAAGAAGTCTGGGGTTTCTCGCTCCAAGATTTTCACTTAACCTCCCCTGAATCGAATTCAATTCCAGCTCTCTTCGCGGACTGGATCCACAGGTATCCTAGGCGCATCCCTCAGAAATCGATTTGGCACAAAATCTGGAATGCGTTGCCCAAATATGTCTGTTGGAAGATCTGGTTGGCCCGCAACCAGAAGGTTTTCTCGGACCTCCGCCTATCGCCCCTGCAAGTAGCAGCCAAAGCCAGAGCTTTGTTGATTGAATCAGTGCAGCACCATTATGTCAAAGAGGACCCTTTCCTTCAGCAGGTTGAAAAACGATGGCTTGGCAAATTTGAACCGCAGCTCAGGAATTCTCTCCCCTCCCCCATGCTGGAGATCCCTGACTGGAAGTTGAGAGAAGAAGACGGCCCCTTTCAGGCTTGGTGGCGAGCTCAAAATCGAAGCTCAATCTTCTTCGACGGGGCTTCAAAAGGAAACCCCGGTCCCTCAGGCGCTGGCGGCATCATCTTCTCGCCAGAAGGGCGATCCAAGGACTCCTTTTGCTGGGGCCTCGGAGTGAAGACCAACAACCAAGCGGAGCTGCTCAGTCTACTCAAAGCCTGCCAAATCGCCAGAGAAAAAGGAGTCAAGGACATCCAGATATTTGGAGACTCGGAGATCCTCGTCAAAAAGCTGAACTACGGAGAACTCTTCAGAAACGCCGACCTCAATAGAATCCTGGAAAGATTGAAAAGAGTCCTCACTTTCTTCACAACATACAAAATTTATCATATCCTCAGAACTTCAAACAGCGAAGCAGATATGATGGCAAACAGAGGGAGCGCCCTGGACAGAGGTTGGTTACACATTAATGAGGTCAAAACCATAGAATTGCCTCCTTAAGTATAGAATCAGTCGCTGCTCGAAATGAGTAAGCAGAATGTAAGCTGGGCTGCCACGGCAAAGCCCCACTCTTATTTCTTTCAGCTCTATTAATATATCATAACCGTTTTCGTTAAAAAAAATAATAATTATTGTATTAATTTAAATTATTAAATTAAATTTTTTAAAAAAAAATATATTTAAATAATTATAAATAGTGTTTAGTTTATATATGTTTTATTAGGTGAGATGATTTTTGCATTAGAATTTCAAATATTTATACTATATTTAAAAAATTCTTTGTTTTTAGCTTTTCATTTGGGAATTAGAGTAGAGATGAAAGAGTATGAAGTTCAAAATAGCAAAACAAAATTAAAAATACTAATATTAGTTTGAAGTATTAAAGGAAGGACTATTGGCTATAGTTGGGGAACCAATAGTGAAATTTAGTGATAAAAGGGGCATTAAGAGTTTTCAAAGTTTGAGATATCTATCTAAATAAACTAAAAATATTAATAGATTTGGGGTGGAGACATCCCAAGAGAACAAGCATAATAATCCAAAAAATAAACATCATAATATGAAAACAACTTGTGTCTCAGAAGAATAATTTTCCAGGTTAATAGGTTATTCCTCGACCTTACACAGTGATGGAATTAGAGAACTAGGTGGTGATCCCATCTCCAATCTGGCCAACTGACTTTTGACTTCTAGCATGAGGATCTTCATCTCATCCACTTGTGCATAAGATTGACCTAAGTTTGACCCAGTTTACTAGAACCTTTCCAAGTAGTAGCTTGACATGACAATAGAGGTCAACTGTATGAAGATAGTGATTTTTTATACCCATGAGAATTTCTTGTATCTGGTACTCATAGAGCTACTCCTGCAATAACATTTGAGTCCAAGATCTCATGTTTCTTTTGTTAAATTTCCTCTTCAACAAGCCAAATTTCTTCTTCAATGTCGAAAGGAGTGAGTTCCTCATATCCACAAGTTGAATATTAAGCGTGTAATAACACCCTAGAGCTACCCACTGTTCCATGTCCCCTTCTTCCTCTATGAAAGAATGTATTGAGTGTAGAATTTTCCAGTAGATTCACAAGCTCATACAATTTACTAAAGCACAAGATAAGAATCTACTTCTACTTTCAACCAGCAGAAGCCAATAGATTGATGAAAACAATATGAATAGGAAGAAGATAAATCAATGGCACATAACATAATAAGTTTTTCTAGTGAAAGCCACAACTCAAAAGCCTGCCTATTTGTATTGCATTAATTAGAAATATGAGTGAAGATAAAAAGCTTTTTTTCACTAGAACAATTATGCACAAGTATGCTCAACTCTCTGCCTCAAAAGCCTGTTCTTAGCCAACACTTAGCCAATTTGCACTGCCTGCCAAGCCCCTATTTCCTTGCACAATTCCTAGGATGAATAACCCATATTTAAAGGGAAATTCATGCTTCCAAAACCGCACAATCCTAATTAGGTTCTCTTCCTGATTGCATGCATTATATTTACAACCCAGTAAATCATACAACTGATAGTACATTGTCCTTGCAATCTAGTCTCAACTGGTTCTTTATCAGAACTGACATGCATGAGTTTCCGGTGAGTGAATCTTCAGTGATCTAGAGTAACACTTATGCATTCACCAATTCACTAACTTACTGTTATTCCTCTACTAGTTCAACAAACAGTTAAAACTAGTTTAATTGACTATAACTCAGTAAACTGAGTTATCTAATTACAACTCAGCCTAAACTCATACCGGACCCCTAAAATTTAGGGAGAACACTTACATGACTTCCAAAAGACTTCCAACTTGAAATTCCTAAGTTAATTAAACTTAATTAACTATTTACAAGTTGTTATGAGAATAGAATTTGATTTTAATTCACAGTTTAAGTTCAAGGACAAATTTAAACTAGAATTTCTTGTTGCCATTTCTCAACACTCCCTCTCAACAAGAAAGGGATTATCTGCTACCTCGATCCTGTCTCTGTGAAACTCGAATTTACATCTTGACGATGCCTTTGTCCAAATGTCAACATCTTGTTCCTCCATGGGAATGTAATTTAACAACATGATCCACCTCAATACACAATCTCTAAGACGATGATATCAGATATCAATGTGCTTGGACCTATCATGAAAAACTAGATTTTCAGGGAGTTTGATACAACTTCGATTATCATAGTAAATCATTGTTATATCCATTTGTTGACTAAATAGACCAACCAAGATCTTCCTCATCTAGATGACCTCACACGCTTCCTGACTTGTAGCCATGTACTCTACCTCTGCCGAACTGAGTGCAACCGATCTCTGTTTCCTGCTATACCAAGAAACTACCGCTAACCCAATATTGAAAATCCCTTCTGATGTGCCTTTTTGGTCGGATGGACTCCCCACCCAATCTACATCCGTGAAGCCTTGAAGCTTCACTCCCTATGTCCGTCTATGCCATAATCCGTACTAAGTATTTTCCTTGAGGCATCTCAATACATGCTTTGCCGGCTTCCACTACATCTTAGTAGGCCTACCCATCGCTTGAATTAGCTGGTTAATTGCATAGCATAAATCCAGTCTTGTGTTCACTAAGTACATGAGTGAACCCATAAGCTACCTGTAAACAATAGCTTCTACTACCTCTCCCGAAGTAGCATCCTCCTTCCTTTAGTTACTAGCTAGAGGAGTTTCCATAGCCTTGCAGCTGTCCATGCAGAATCTCATGAGTATCTTGTTGGAATACTTGCCTTGAGACAAAAACAACTCCCCATCACCCTGCCATACTTCCATGCCCACAAAGTAATGCATGAGCCCCAATTCCTTCATCTCAAACTCTCTTGCAAGGCCCTCGTTGCAAGATTTGATTAGTTGACCATCACATATCAGTATGAGATCATCGCATTAAGTACAATGATCAACATTTTACCTTCCACCACTATGTGGTATAGGTTCGAATCCACTTCAATCTTCATGAAGCCCAACCTGATGAAGTGGCTATCTATCCTGGTGTACTAAGCATGAGGTGCTTGCTTCAGCCCATATAACGCTTTCTTGAGCTGGCACACATGCAACTCACGATCAAAGGTTTCAAAACCTTCAGGCTACTCTATGTACACCTCTTACTCAATCATGCCATTAAGGAAGGCTATATTTACATCCATCTGATGTATATTCCAACCCATCTGCGATGCTAGTGCCAATATAGATCTAATCGACGAGTACCTTGCAACATGAGCAAAGGTCTCTTCATTGTCAATCCCCTCTACCTCTGAAAATCAACGAGCCAAAAATCTAGCCTTATGCTTCTCCACACTACCATATGCATATTTCTTTACCTCGTAAAGCCAACGGGAGCTCACCATGGACTTATCCTTCAGTCTCGGGACCACATCCCAAACACACTTATGAACTATGGAGTCACATTCATCGACCATTGCATCAACCCAAATCGACTACTGCACTACTTCCTCAAAGGAAGATGGCTTTGTCACAACACATTCGCTCATAAGAGCCATGTATCCAGTGTACCTCTCAGGTTACCTCCTCTATCTGTGCTGTGATGTGGTTGCTCCCACATTCTCTCTAGCATCCGACAATAATCTATCTGCCTCTCTGGGCCGCTTCTCCCATCTCCAGAAGACTCTGCCCAAGTGGATGTCTCCACTCTTGGATCCTCTGCATGTGGCTACTCCACATCAATCTGAGGCTCCTCAACCGCATGTAGCTAAATCTCCCTCTCAGGGGAAACATGCGTGGCCTTCTCATCAAACATGACATCCATGCGAACCACTATCATCCTGCTGGTTGAAAAGTACACCCGATAGTTGCCAGGTGTATTAGTGTACCCCACAAATATCCCCAACTTTGCTATCAGCTCAAGCTTCTTTCATGCATCTTTAGTCACATGGAAATATAGCGATGACCTAAAATTCCTGAAGTGACCAACATCTGGCCTCTTACCAGAATAAGCCTCCTATGGTGTCTTCACCCCAAGAATATAATGCAGGCTATAGTTCTGAAGATAAACCGTTGTGTTGCATGCTTCAACCCACAAGTGTAGTGGGAGGCCCTGATCATGCAACATCATTGTCACTACCCCTACTATGCTTCTGTTTTTCCTCTTAGCCACCCCATTCTACTGAGGGTTATGGGGTTCATGTCAACTCCCGTTTAATCCCTTCCGCTACACAAAATTTCTTAAACGCATTTGAGACATAATCAACACCGTTATCACTCTGTAGAGCTTTAACCTTCTTACCCGACTCTTTCTCCACCAATGATTTAAACTCACAAAACTTTGTGAAGGTTTGATCCTTTTTTCTGCATGAAAAATATCGAACATTTTCAAGAAAATTCATCAATAAATATGACATAATACTTGTGTTTGGCTGTGGACGTTGTCGAGAATGGTCCACACACATATGAATAGACTCTCTAGAATAGCCTCTGCTTGACTGTGTCTATTGTGAAAGGAATACTTGGTGTATTTACCCAAAGTACACCCCTTGCATGTATCAACTTGCTCTAGTGTACCTTTGGGAAAACCGATGGAGATATGTTGCATGATCTTCAAGGCCCCATGATGTAAGTGACCCCATTGCCTATGCCACAACTCGCTAATGTCTTGGCTCTGAACCATCTATGCTTTTGTGCTAAAAGCAACACAATCCTGTACCACCATCTTATAGAGATTCTTTACCCAAATCCCTATCTTCTTTACTTGACCCGTGGTTATGTGTCGAAGGAACACCTTTCCTTTCAAGAAGATCACATCATAGCTTCTATTGTCAAGCATGGAACAAATACTAATTTCTTCTTAAGCCCAGGCACATAAATAACATTCTTCAAGGTGATTAGAGCCCCATGCTCCATCTGAAAAGTAATCGTGCCCAATCCAGTAACATTATACCTCCCGTCATCACCCATCTTGACATGCATCTTGAGATCTTTCTCCTCTAGGTCACTGAATAACTCCTTGTCGCCAGTCATGTGGAATGAAGCTCCATTGTCTAAGTACCATACACTTCCCATCATTGATAACACCATGCATGCAATGAGGGAAAAGTCCAATTCGAATTGAGAGGCCAAAGCCTCACCCACCACTCCTCTTGACGACTTCTTCTTGGAATTCATGAGTGGACAATTTGTAGCAAAATGGCCTAGCTCGTGACAATGAAAGCGCTTAAATTTTGTCATGTCTTTATTCTTACCTCTATGGAAAGAATCTAATTTGGAATGGGAAGCTTTCCCTTCCCCTTCTTCACATTAATTGCTAAGGCACAATCCTCTTCATCATCAGTATTTGATGAAGAGCCATCCCTGATGTTCCTCTTAATCTCTTCTTGCATCAAATACGACCACAACCATTCCCAATCTGGCATCTTCTCCTGATCGTTGACAGAGTCCTGATAACTATGCCAACTCTTTGGAAGTCCTAGAAAAGCAAGAATCACGATATCGTCATCAACAACCGTGATTCCAACACTTCCAAGTTCATCACAACATTGAGTGAACTTGGTCAAGTATTTTGTAATAGTCTTTCCTTTCTCCATTTTGATTTTTCACAGTTTGTCCTTAAATGCCAATTTCCTTTGGTCACCGTTGTTTTGATACAAGTCCGTCAATGCTTTCCACATAGCATATAGAGTTTCATTTCCATGGAGATTTAAGACAATGTGGTCTTGAACTCCCTTAAGGATTATACGCCTCGCCTTCGCTAAGCACTTCTTCCATTCAAACAAATTTTGTGCATCCGATGCTGTTGGCTTAGGAATGTCTTGATCAACAAATTCCTTCAAGCCATTATCCTCCAACACAACCTCCATCCTTTCCCTCCAAGCTATATAATTCGAGCTACCTTCCAAGGCATATTCGAGCCGCAAACTGTAGAATGCCATCTGCCGATCCTAAAGTATGTATTTCAAATTCGAATTTCACCTATAACCCAAAACTCAAAATGTCGAAATCTCTTCTACTATATTGGCTTCAACTCCGATACCATGTAGAATTCTCCTTTAGATTCACGAGCTCATGTAATTTACTAAAGCGCATGACAAGAATCTACTTCTACTTTTCACAAACGGAAGCCAATAGATCGATGAAAACAATATGAACAAGAAGAAGATAAATCAATGGAACATAATACAATAAGGTTTTTTGGGGAAAGCCACAGCTCAAAACCTCACCTATCTGTATCATTAATTAGAAATCTGAGTGAATATACAAAGCTTGTTCTCACTAGAAAAATTCCGCATAAGTATGCTCAACTCTCTGCTTCATAAGCCCATTCTTAGCCAACACTTGCCAATTTCCAATGCCTGCCAAGCCCCCATTTCCTGCACAATTCCTAGGATGAATAACCCATATTTAAAGGGAATTCATGCTTCAAAAACTACGAAATCCTAATTAGGTCCTCTTCCTGATTGGATGCATGATATTTACAACTCAGTGAATCATACAACTGATAGTACACTATTCTTGCACTCTAGTCTCGACTGGGTCTTTCTCAGAACTGACATGCATGAGTTTCTGATGAGTGAATATTCAGTTAGCTAGAGTAGCACTTGTGAATGCAACAATGCACTAACTGACTGCTATTCCTCTATTGGTTCAAAAAATTGTTAGAACTAGCTTAACTTACTATAACTCAGTAAATTGAGTTATCTAATTACAACTCAATCTAAACTCATACTAGACCCCTAAAATTTAGGGAGAACACTTACATGACTTCCAAAAGACATCCAAATTGAAATTCATAAGCTAATTAAGCTAATTAAACTTAATTAACTATTTACAAGTTGCTATGAGAATATAATTTGATTTTAATTCACAGTTGAAATTCAAGGACAAATTTAAACTCGAATTTCTTGTTTCCATTTCTCAACATGATGATGCATCAAAGTGACATGAGGCAACTAAACACAACTAATGCTTAGCTGGCGTAGAGCTAAGAGATGGGAAATATCTGATAGAAGAAGGTGGCTAGATAATCTTTCTAGGAGAGTATCACATTCGTAGAAGACTGGACAAGTCCATCCCCTTCTGTAAAAGCCACCAAAGATGAAGGCAAAGGTAGCGAAGAGAGGTTAGATCCCCATGCTCGAGACACAGATCTTTGGCTGAAGGACATGGCCATTATTTAGAGAAAAATGAGGGCATGACAGAGAAGTAGAAGTAGATCTAGTAGGTATCTAAGGAGGAAGATATCACAAAGGGTCTTAACATCGTCAATGGTGCTATGGTTATGTTGACGGTGTTGGAACCGCCAATATGCAAGGGGATCTCCCCCGTAAGAAGTCCCAATTAGACCTCAGACCATTTGGTGTAGGAGCCCCAGCAGTGGGTCGTGCAGTAATGCCTTAACCGGGCTTTTGCACAGAGGCAAGTAATATGTCCCTGTTGGTAGCAAGGGTGTGACAAATGCAGTAAGTCAAGGAAGGTGCACGAGAGGTTCTAACACACCGAGGGTGAGGTGAGTGTGCCCCTTGGAAACCTGTAATAGTACGTGGATTGGAAGGGAACACACGAACGAAGATGCATCACAAGATGGAAAGCAAGTAAGCGAGCAATCCAAAGTGATGGTTAAACCAATAACACATTTTAGAAAGATTCACACATACTTATACAGAATAGTCCATACATGCATGCGTGAGAAAACAAATACATATATCATTTAGAGTAAACCAGATAGCATAGAATACAATACAACATATGCATGAAATGTGCCAACTCTGTTATATTAAGAAGTGTAAGTTCCAGTCATATAATACATCCATGCCTAACTACTAGTTCCGACAAAGGAACATTACAGCCACAACCACCTACTCCTCCAAAGAGATATACTAGCTCTGCGCAGTGGAGAAGCCAAGGCTCGTTACAATATTGTACAAGCTCTATCCAAGATAGTCTTATTGAAAGCTTGGCTGAACAAAAGCCTCTACAATGAGTTATGAGGGAATATTTGTTTGAAAAGGGTGGGGTGGCCCTTGACATTCCCCTTTGTGATTGTTCATCTACCCTCATGATTGTTCATCTACTCTATGACTGTTACATCAAATTATCGGCACTTGAACTTCCACTTGACAAGACGTTACATTACAATGCACATGTGCCCATGTGAGACAAAATGGCTTGAGCAAGCCATGCAAGACATCATTGACACTTGAACTGTTGTGGTGAGACCAACTCTTTGACATCCTTGTGATGGTGAAGGTGGTGAGCTGATGCCAAGCTTGGTCATCCGTGATGGTGTCCGTTGCATCTAGGTGCACTAATTTGGATCCTCCGTCCAACTCATATGATAGCATGTGCATGGTATTCTTGGGTGTGGCCAAACTAGAAACACATTGATGCATAGTGTCCGTGTTGATCTTCCAATGTGTGTTGGTGGTCATGTGCATCAACTGTCAACTGCATTTTCAGCTCCAGTCGGACTTGCTTCTTGTCTTTTCCTCGGTGAGTGTGTTAAATGGGTGGGATTACATGTGTACGTACAATGACATGCATACTGTTGAATTCCCTTGCATACGATCAAAAACACTGCTCACCATGTCTGCTCCATGCCAGCTATTGGGATGGATCTATATCTTGTACGGGCGTAGTTTCATCCGTGATTTCATGTTGCACCCACTGCTGTACCTGTTCCTGCTGCAACTCATTCTTTCGTTTATGCAGCTCATGTTCTTCCTTGAGTTTCTGCTTTAGCACATGCAACTCCTTCTCTGTTCCATTCTTTGTCTTTGCACAATCCTCATGTCGTTCCGTCACCTCATAGCCTGAGTCTCCAAAGTTGCTTTCATCACAAATGGATCTGCTCAAGCTTACAACTTTGTTCCACCTCTGTGTGGTCAACAACCTTCCTCTTGCATTCGCCAGATGTGGGTGTGCTACCTTCTGTTGCTGTTGATTGGTGCTGCTCACTGTGATGCTGCTACCATCTTATCTTGATGTCCATGTCTATGAACAACTTGATTTCTTCATAGGTAGGAAAGCTCATTGACACATGCTTGGCTGCAACCCACATTGTGCTCTCAACGATATCCTTTTAATTAGCTCTCCTGAAGGCCATTGTACTTGTGCTGATGAGAGGCAGATGAACACCTATGATACTTGGAGACATGGAAACACTCATGGAAAGCAATCTGTCAGTCGAAAACCAAAACAAACTTGAGAACTGACTTGAAACATACTAGTGTGATTGATCATGAAGGTTGCGCAATTTCTGCCGGGAGTTCGGGAGACTGAATGCCAAAACTGCGCAAGGCACAGTCCGGGATGTTAGGAGGTTGACTGACTGCTGGAACTGCACAGTGCATAGTCTAGCCTAGCTTGATGAGGACTGAAACTGCGCAATGCGCAATTTCAGTTAGCAGTGACACGCAACCAACAAACTGCATTGTGCAATTTATGGGGCCAACGAGACACTGCCTCCAAGAATTGCACAATGCAAGCCTGAAGTTTAGTGGCTGGATAGAATTGCGCAATTTCTAGAGGGAAGGTAGAGCTTTCACTTTCAGAAATATGCAGTGCTAGCTAGGCAAGGCTTAGGCCAAGGAAGCCCAGTCCGACTGACGGATGAATGAAAACATGAGAAGTCTGAATGCACGATGAGATGAGTGCAAACAAGAGTGAATGATCATTCATGCAAACAAAAAGTGTAGGATCCAAAAAATGGGAAAGCATGCATGTGTATGAAGCAAGTCTCCACAACAGTGACCATCCGTGCAAAATAGTGTCATAAATGTGACAAGAGTGAGATGTATACAAAAACTAAAACGGTGCTAGTAAAAGCTAGTATGTATCAAAATGACAACAAGCGCTCACTGAAATCAAGAAGACAACATTCATACGAAGAGAAACACAAAAAGTTCCAGAAACGCAGCGCGAGACATGAAAGGTAGGCTTACCCCAAGACAACTGAGCTGAATGTGTCAACTACTCATAGATTCAATGCGGGATGCCAGGGTTGTAAGGTCGATGTGAGGAATGAGCTTTGCAACATCCAGTTGATGAGTTTTGATAAGATTTAGGTTGTGACGTGCATGCCACAAATCTAGGAAAAGTGACACTTCCTTGCATATAACGTTCAACTGCTAAAAATAGATCCCTGAATCAAGGGAGGGAGCAGTACATGCATGTAAATCAATTTTTCTTGGCCCCAGAGGGAACCAGTCAACCTGAAGGCACATGCATCTATTTGCGAGCCTGGGATGAAAATCTACACAATTTCTAGAATGAGCAAAGATTGCTATCCCAGAGGGATTACACAATTTATGGGAGGAACAAGTGACTGTCTCCCAAGATTGCGCATTTTCTGGGCTAAGCAGTTGTCCTGGGTGGATTTGCACAATTTCTACTGGCTGTCCCAGAGGGATTGCACAATTTGGGCTGAGCAGCTGACTGCTGCCCAGAATTGTGCAATTTTTGGGCTGAGCAGTCCTGCTAGGCTGGATTGCCCATTTTTTCCAATGGAGGTTGACAGGTAGGATTGCGCAATTATGGAGCCCAACATGCTACCAGTCAGGATTGCACAACTTCTAGGGGGAAGGTTGGTTCCCCTTCAGAATTGCACAATTTCTTGAGGGAGCTGCACAACCTACAACTAGACTAAGTTCAAAGAAACAATCTGTGAGGGGGATGCAACAAGCTATCATGCACAAGCTGGAAATATGTTAGAAAACCACTGAAGCTCATGTACTTGACAAGACAATACAAGTTGCTATGAAAGTTTGGTAGCGAGGCTCCAAAATGAAGCTAAGGCAAAATTTTGGAGGGTGGGTGTAGCCTCTACAACACTTGGCGACACACTAGTAAAACTCCAGCTCTTTGAATGAACCTTGTTGTGAAAAACAAGTCTAACACCTCCAGAAGTATTGTCCAGTTCTCCGTTCGTCTTGGTTTCCACACTTGCTTGAGTGTAATATGTAGCATCTGCCAAGCTCTTGGTCGATTGACACACATTCCAAGCCAAATCAATGCAGTTATTTCGATTTGGGTTGATGGTATCTTGGTGCACAAGAAGTATAGTCGTCAGAGTCTTAGTTTCATCTCTGGTGTTGCTCCGTTTCCAGGAGGCTTGGACAGTACCCTCGCGGAGTCACGCACGAACACAAGCATCGCTCCGTTGCCAGCGAGCCTAGTCAGTACCCTGGCAGAGTTACTTGCATCACCTCTCTACATAGGAAGCCTTTCTCTTCTTTTGCCTTATTCATATTTATTTCTTCATTTTTTTCATTTTTTCATAACTCTGCATAACACTTATTCATTTCAGAGGTGGAAGAGGGATCCCGACTTATTAAGAGCATAAGAGGTTGTTCCTTTAGAGAAGTAGTTTATTATATACCTCTAACGTGCTTGTTAAGGTTTCCCCCCTCACCTTACTCTACTTGACTGAGATGACAATGGTTAAGCCAAAAACAACCAACTAGAGTAGGTGGTACTCGTTAGCACCCAAGCGTCGTGTTTTCACCAAGGTTCACTTCGAACAATATGTATTTTCCATTGATGTATCATGGATTGAAGACAACAAGTTCTTACATATGAGAGCGAAAAACATCTAACTAAATGTTGATAGTTGTACAAGTCCTCTTGTACTTTACCCAACTTGTTTCAAGAGTTGCACACGGTCCATGCGAAACTAACCTACGGAAAATAACAAGCAAACTGATCCAGATCTTGGGGAGAGGCCCCAAGATTTAAAAATTTGAAATGGATCTTGGGGGGAGAGACCCCAATATCTGGAAAATTGAATTTCTAGAAGAAAAAGAGGAGAATTCCAAATAAAAAAAACCACAAAGATTTTTTTTATTAAAACATAGAATAACTGTAAAAGCTACATTATGGCGGACAAAACTATCCTTTTACAATATGTGACTTGTTACTTATAGTATTTTTTAGTTACAATACCACAGGTCAATTCCATGGGTGAATGAATACCATGGGTGGATGTCACAATACCATGGGAAAATACCATGGGTGAATGAATACCATGGGTGGATGTCACTTACAACACCATGGGTGGATGCCACTTACAATACTATGGGTAAATTCCATGGGTGGATGCCACTTACAATACTATGGGTAAATTACATGGGTGGATGAATACCATGGGTTGATGCCATTTTCTATTCGGATCACAAACAAACCAAAAAGAAAAGCAAGAAGCAGAAGAAAATACGGAAGCAAAGCGAGTAAGGAAACGAGAAAGCAAGCAAACAAACACACAAAGAAAGAAGCAAACATGCATGCAAGAAAACAACTCAAAAGCAAACACTACTCCTACTCCTAAGCTAACAATGCATGGGCCATCTCACATGAAGTGATACTTCCAATGCAGCCACTAGCGCATTGGTTGACCCACGTTGGTGAAGGCATAGCTTGCAAACATCGCAGTTGCACAAACCATCGAGCATGAAAGATATAATGATGAAGATGGACACACTCGAGCTTACAAGCAACCACAGAACAAAGATGAGTGAAAACCCATGACATGCACTCTGTAGAGCTGCCATGGTGCTATGCTACACCGCATTCAGATGTTGAGTGTATGCATTCTCTTGACTGTGAAATGCAAGAATATGTGATAAAGGTAGACCACTTACATTGTGCATGTGTGCTTTCTATGTAAGATTCCTCCTATGCATGAGCGATGGGATTGTGTAGTTTCAGTGGAGGAAGCCAAATCTGGGTGTTTGGTTGATCTTCAATGCAAAGAAGAGAGTGATGAGGAGCCTTGAGTGTTTCAACAATTTCCTGACGGGAAGTGAAACCAACCTCAGGAGAGCAAGGGTCTGACATAACCATCAACTTTCAACAATTTCCTGACTGGAAGTGAAACCAACCTCAGGAGAGTGAGGGCTTGACATAACCATCAACTTGGGATGAAGTGCCTTGACAGTCTGCGGGGTTTTGGTCTTCATTGACAGATATATCATTGTATACAAGTGTATTAGATAGATTAACAATGATTGAATCAACATTGTTATCAGATGAAGAAGTAGAGAGATCATAGCAACTAAGATCAGAAAATTCAGGATGTTTTTTGGCATCCTCATTATTTGATGAATTGAGAAGAGGGTAGATGGGAAGCAAAGATGTTCAACCTCTGTGTTTTTAGAAATGAAAGACGACATATTGGACAAATTTCTAGAGGAAGATGTCTCCTCTCCGCACTATAATGACAGACTGACATCTGATGTGTCTTGTGAATGATCAGAAGTAGAAACATATGGAAATGAGTTTTCATAGGGCAAATCAACAGTGGCAGAATCAAAAGGGATGTCAGGATAAAGCAGATGAGGTGCGGCTGGAAGGGATTCATCCTTCACCGCGGTTTCTTCTTTAGATTCCTGCACACACTCATCATGAATTATGGCGCAGGTTGGATGCACAACACCAATTCCGTCAATAGCTTGATTCTCGTTCACAGCATGTGAGGATTCCAGAATGGAAGAACACATGACAATACAATTCAGAGGATCAACAGAACACAGGGACGGAGTTTGAGGGGATGAATCCACGTGACAACCAACAGGCTCGCAGTCTAAATCTACGCAGATATCAAGAGCAGGTGGGATGGGAAGATGTGACAGTTCCATAGATGTGTGTGCATGATCTCCCACATCACTCCGTGGTGGTGGAGCTGTTTGAGGAGGTGAAGGTAGATAGTCACTTGTGACAACAACTATGCCTGCCTGTGATTGCACAGCTCCATCACCGAAGTATGTTGAGTGGGGTTTAGATATGCGAATAAGTTACTCAAATCTTCCATAAAGAAATTCCCAATTAATTTCATCTTCGGGAAATTGGTATGAAAGATTACAAAAGCATGTGTAAAACTAATCAACAGATTCATCGGGTTCCTTTTGTAATTTCATAATTTCTTGATTGAGTGCTTTATGGTTAAAGTGATTAAAAGCATAGTCTATCTCTGCGACCAGATGGGAAAGAGAATGAATAGATTTTTCGGGCAGCGTGGCACACCAGTGCATTGGGTGCCTTCGAAGCGTGTAGATGAACAATGTGCAGGTCATGTATTCTTCAAAGATTCCATGTCTTTTGCGTGAGCCTACAATGCCGATTGCGTGCCTAACCAAGGCTATGTGGCCTCTACCATCATATGTTTTATGTGACAAGTTATTCGAGAGCTTTTATGAGATAATGAAGTCATTTCCATAAGACATGCACTACGGAAGAGCAACTTGGTAGTTAGTCATGATAGATATGTAGAGATTCAAAAATAGATGTGAGGACTCAGCTTGTGATTTGGCCCTCTTTCTATCACCAAAATGTTGACGGTGCTGGACCTGCCAACATGTAAGGGGATATCCCCAGTAAGAAGTCCCAATTAGACCTCAAACTATTTGGTGTAGGAGTCCTAATAGTGGATCGTACATTAATGCCTTGACGACGATTTTGTGCAGAGGCAAGTAAGATGTCCTTGTTGGTAGCAAGGGTGTGACAGCTGCAGTAAGTCAAGGAAGGTGCATGAGAGGTTCTAACACACTGAGGGTGAGGTGAGTGTGCCCATTGAAAACCTATATAGTATGCAGCTTGGAAGGGAACACACGAGCGAAGCTGCATCACAAGCTGGAAAGAAAGTTAGCAAGCAATCCAAAGTGATGGTTAAACCAACAACACATTTCAGAAAGATTCATACATACTTATACAAAATAGTCCATACATGTATGCGTGATAAAACAAATACATATATCATTTAGAGTAAACCAAATAGCATAGAATACAATACAACATATGCATGAAATGTGCTAGATTTGTTATATTGAGAAGTGTAAGTTCCAGTCATACAATACATCCATGTCTAACCACTAGTTCCGACAATGGAACGTTATGGCCACAACCGCCTGCTCCTCCAAAGAGATATACTAGCTTTGTGCAGTGGAGAAACCAAGGCTCGTTATAATACTGTCCAAGCTCTCTCCAAGATAGTCTTATTGGAAGATTGGCTGACTAAAAGCCTCTACAACGAGTTATGAGGGACTATTTATAGCAAAGGGTGGGGTGGCCCTTGACATTCCCCTTTGTGATATTTCATCTACCCTCATGACTCTTCATCTACTCTATGACTGTTACATCCAACTATCAACACTTGAACTTCCACTTGACAAGACGTTACATTATAATGCACATGTGCCCATGTGAGGCAAAATGGCTTGAGCAAGCCATGCAAGACATTACTGACACTCAGATCGTTGTGGTGAGACCAACTCTTTGACATCCTTGTGATGGTGAAGGTGCTGAGCTGATGCCAAGATTGGTCATTGGTGATGGTGTCCGTGCACTCAACAGTGACATCTTGCTGAAGCTAACTCTTGCCTTCGTTGCATCGAGGTGCACTGATATGGCTCCTCCGTCCAACTCATCTGATAGCATGTACATGGTCTTCTTGGGTGCGATTGAACTAGAAACGCACTAATGCATAGTGTCAGTGTTGATCTTCTACTGTGTGCTGGTGGTCATGTGCATCAACTATCAATTGCATGTTTAGCTCCAGTCAAACTTGCTTCTTGTCTTTGCCTCGGTGAGTGTGCTGAATGGGTGAGATCACATGCGTGCGCACAATGACATGCACGCTTCTGAATTCCCTTTCATGTGATAAACAACACTGCTCACCATGTCTGCTCTGTGCCAGCTGCTGAGATGGATCTATAACTTGTACGTGCACAGTTTCATCCATGAGTACATGTTGCGCCCGCTGCTGTACCTGTTCTTGCTCCAACTCATTCCCTTGTCTATGCAGCTCTTGTTCTTCCTTGAGTTGCTGCTTCTGTTAGCGCTTGGAATTCACCTAGGCTGAGATAGACAAACTCTCAAGGCTACATCAAACCATTTCACCTCGT